>CAUYPK010170450.1:0-13140 GCA_963574355.1 Loris lydekkerianus
ATCCATGAATGAATTAATAAGTTGTGGTATTTTTACACCATGGAATATTATGCAGCCATAAGGAAATACCTCCTTCATGTTTACATGGATGGAGCTGGAAAGTATTCTTCTTAGCAAGGTATCCAAAGAATGGAAGAAAAAGTACCCAATGTACTCAGCGCTAATATGAAACTAATTTATATCTTTCGTACAAAGGCTACAACCCAATCTCACTACAAGAATATGGGGAAGGGGACAAGGGAGGGGAGGGGCAGGTAGGGTGAAGGGAGAGTGATTGGTGGGTCCACACCTAGGGTGCATCTTGGAAGGGTGCAGGTGAAGTTTACTAAGTAAAGAGTATAAGGGTTTGAACACAATAATTAAGAAAATGTCATGAAGGCTATGTTAACCAGTTCAGTGAAAATATTTCAGACTGTATATGGAACCAGCACATTGTACCTCATGATTGCATTATTGTACACAGCTTGATTTAATTAAAAAATATATATGGAAAAAAAGTTTCTGTCCTTTTTTAGCACAGCAGGATATTGACCAAAATTTCTGCAAACCATATTCTTATGACTATGATTCTCCTCATAAGTCAATCACTCATTCACAAGGATGTAATTTGAATTTGATTACTCACAAGACTGATGTGGGCTGACAACATCAAGAAAAAGACTGTTTCATCTATCTCAGAGGGAAAGGGAAACACTTTATGGCTTTGTAAAAAAAAAAAAAAAAAAAAAAAAGGAAAAGAAATTCAAAAGAAGTTGACATACAGAAAAATTTTCGTATATTAAAATGTAACAGACAAAGAACTTGTCAATGTAAGAACTGGTTCAATATTCTGTAGCAGATATACACAATATCTTCATGTCTTTAAAACTCCATTTGTGGTCTCACATGTCACGTGTTGTTCCAGGAGCCAGGAGGCCTTACACAATGCTCTTTTGTGAGTCACCATGCTTATTCCTGTAATACAAGATTTTTTAGTGATTTCTTAATAGATTTCTCCCAATCAAGAAATTATCAGCTGTTCTTTGATTATAAAATGTACTTTATTTATGAATGGGCACTTAGGTGCACATGAATATTTTATTTCCAGACAAAAATTCCTTAAATAAATGGGAAACTTAAAGGATCTTATGAAAATTGTGAACTTTAACTTTGGAACATCTATGTCACGTAGCTACTCGTAAGTCACCCGGATTTATCTCTTTGACTCAACCTGTTGCAAACAGCCAACCACTTATTCTCTTTTCCAACTCTTCCCCTATTACCTCTGTCAGTATTTTCTTTGCTATCTTTCTGTTTTGCTGCTAATCACATCCATAGGTCAATTCATGCCAATCTGAAAATCATGGAGGCAGCAGAGTGGATGGAACATAAACTTGATGGCAGACAAGATTGATCAGCGATCTGGCTCTACCATTTACTGTCTGCGTGACATTGGGGACAGTGCACAACCTCTCTATCAATACTTATGTTTGTAAAATGGGTTTAATAATATCTAACTCACAGGTGAGAATTAAAACAGATAATATATATAAAGTATTTGTTTCCGTCCTGTGTTAAAATAGGACTGATAATATATGTCAGTCTCTCAGTTGGATTTGTTAATGTTGAGGGGGCCTATTTTTTGTGTGCCTATTAATACTTAGAGTTTTACTTGTATTTTAATTAATATTCAATTTATTAAACAGTTCAAGCTTAAGTTTTCTTTTTGTTGTTGCTGAAAAAACAGTCTCACTCTGTCACCCCAGGAAGAGTGAATGGTGTCATCCTAGCTCACTGCAACCTCAAACACCTGGGCTGGTGGGATCCTCCTGCCTCACCCTCTCAAGTAGCTGGGACTACAGGTGCCTGCCACAACACACAACTAATTTTTTTCTATTTTTAGTAGAGATGGGATCTTGCTCTTGTTCAAGCTGATCTCCTGAGCTCAAGCCTCTCAGAGTGCTAGAATTAAAGGCATGAACCAGTGTACCTGGCTGAATCTTAAGTTTTCTTAAGTCTTCAAAGTCAACTTTCTAGTTGTGTATTAATCTAGTATATTTGTATGAAAATAAGTATAACTATTTTCACTAGCTCTTTGATTAACATTTTATTAATTCATATAGTTAAAATAATGAGTTATCCTTAATAATAGTATTTGCATTCATAAATAATACTTTCACCAATACTTCAAGTTATAATTATGATTTTAATGTAGATAATTCTTTCAAATAATGAAGATCCCTTGTGCAGGCTTAAAATCAAACAGGGTATTTCTAAGCACTTAAGCCTATTAAGCTAACAAATCAAAGAACTGGAGGCCTTAAATCAAATTCTCACACACTTTTCAAATATCTTAAAAACAGAGAAAATATTCAAAACAGCAGAGTGACTACAAAGGCAACATAATAATTGTACTTAAACAACTAAGTCTGAATATTACATTCATTAATATCATTAATCTTCCCACTCCCTCTCTGTATAAACTTATTCCTTCCAGAAGTGGCTAATTTTCTCCTTAACCAAAGGGGAGATATTACTGTTTCAGGTCCACTATAGTCACTAAAGTGATACATGTGAATCCGTGATTGTAAATCAAAACAAAGAACATTTGTGCTATTTCAGGGATGATTCTACCCAAATCCCAGTTTGGCAAGCTGGACACTTTCTCATAATCAATCCCTGCCAACTGCTCTAATTTTACAGAAAGCTATGCACTTTCATAGGTTCTTCAGGCCAGACTTAGGCAGATTCAGTCTGCTCTTCCGACCATATTCCTTCCCGAGAGGATTATAACTAATGTCTGTGTTGCTTGATTGTCAATGATGGGTTTCTCATATGCTTCCAGGATTATATGACCTGTATGTCCACTGACTGATGATTTTTATCAGTCAGTACTTTCCTTATCTTTTTTTTCTCATCTGTGTCAAATCCATCATTCTGCTGGTTTATTGCCAAGTCTCAACCTAATTCCCAGCTTTTGTTTCCCCCCCCCCAAATCTGGTGTCACAGGATCACTTCCTGTAAATGCAAACGTACTCCACATTTCCAGGGCCAAACTTGCCCAAAGCAAGAGGAATCGAGCCAGTTACTGAGTGTCATCCTGGGATTCAGCACCACGTCACCGTTAGGTCTGGTCTCGTCCTGACACGGGCCGCAAGTCTGTTCTCTGGTGCTTCGCCTCTGGGTGGTGTCAACCCTGGGTGAATGGCTGGCACACAAACATGCACCAGGCCTTCTGGAACAAGATTGCTTGGGAACGTTACGAACAGTAACAGGAGCACATGTGAGGATCCCTTTTGTCCATTATAATTTGAGCTAGTACATGGCTAGCAAGGCAAAATGTTAGACACAGGCAGGAGAACTCTAGCCCTTGGGCTGTGGGGATTTTAAACTGTAAGACTGACGAAGAACCAGCCCCATTGTGGCCATGTGGTATAACAGCAGAACCTCTAGTTCAGAACAAAGTGAAAACTACCTAAGATAAAGTCACCCAGGCTGATTTATTACCTGTTATCCTAGACAAAATAAGAACTTCATCTTTGAAACCAGGATGATAGGAAGTTAGATCTGGGCAATGGTATTTTCTAAGTGACCTTGGCGAAGCTACTGAATCACTCTAAACTTAATTTGATATTTCAGCATGAGTAAGACAAACCACCCATCTAACTGTTGTTATTATAAAAGGACTAAATGAACAGTGTACATCAGGCCCCTCATCCAGTGCCTGGCAAAAAACAGTTGCTCTGGGGAGGCGCCTGTGGCTCAGAGGAGTAGGGCGCTGGCCCCATATGCCAAAGGTGGCAGGTTCAAACCCAGCCCCTGCCAAAAACTGCAAAAAACCCCAAAAAACAAAAAACAAAAAAAACCCCAGGTGCTCGGTAAGTAAAAAGTTGTTTTTCTCCCAACCACACAAAACATGCATAAGAACTATAAATCAGGTCTGACAGTACAAAGAAAGTAATAATCTCACCCCATTCCTTCTCGGCCCAACATCTCCTAAAAATTATCTGTACCTATTATTTCCATGTTCTCATCTCTCAGTTTCTCTTTGTGGTGAGTGGACAGAAATTGTTGCCTCAGAATATTTCCTCCACCTCACAGTGTAACACCAACATGGCCAGGGTGAAACTGACCCATCCTCCTTGGTGGGAGGGAGATCTAAGACCCCCCCAGCTTAGCTGTGGTCAAAGCAGGGGGAGGCTCAGAACCGTCCTTTCATTCAGGGTGGTGCTTTATGTAAGTGCCATGCCTGGATGCTATACCATGATGTTGCTGTGTTCCCACCACCAGCAAAGCCAACTTGAAGGTAAAACTGACTCCAGGGCAGAATCAACAATAGAGTGATGGAGCCAGAGCCCTGATCACGCTGAAACTGAAACCTGATTAGTGCTGTACTGTTCAGAAATGTGAACCAGTAAACGCCTTTATTTTTAAACCAGCCGAAATTTTCTGCTACCTATAACCGAAAGCATCCCGACTTACCAACTGGTCTATCAACTTCAATCAGAATGCAATTCCATCACTTCACCAACACGACTTTTGCAGCGAGCATCCAGGGACCCTCGTGCCTGCAAATTCCACGGTTGGTTTTCCCAGTCCTCCATCTCTGATCAATCCTTGAAAAATAGAGTTCATCAGACACGCAGGCATGCTCAGGAACAGCCATTGTGGCATTGGCTGTTGTAGCAAAATATTGACACACTGAAGTCTGTAAATAATCTATTGAGCCATATAGTTTGATTTGATTTGTGTTTTTTTAATTTTTATTTTAACTATAGTATATACTATGTTAAAATATAGAACTTGTATAAGATATAAAGTTATGTTCTTAATATAGTCTTTATCGCAAATCTATTTTTATTTGATTATGCCTTTTGTGTTATTTTCACATTTTATATCACTTATGCATTTATTTAATGCATGCATTTATTTACTCTATCACCATGGGGAACGTTATGAATAATTGAGGTATTTGTTCCGTTGGACGCAGCAAGCGGCCGGGGATTGCAGGGCCTTGCGCTGGCCTGTGGCAGCCTAGGGGTGCCTGACTCCGGGAGGGGCGGGGCGAGGGTGAGACGGGGCGGGGCGGGAATGGGACGGGGCGGGGCGGGAGTGGGACGGGGCGGGGCGGGGCGGGGGCGGGGCGGGGCGACGGTGAGACGGGGCGGGGCGGGGGCGGGGCGGGGGCGGGGCCTCCCGGTCCGCCGGCTACTCCCGCGTTGCCCGCGCTCACTGGCGCCTTTTCTCTCAGGAGGCGCCGTCGGTGCTGGGCGAGTGGCAGTCGCCGCGTCTGGGAGGCGACCCTTCAGATTCAAGATCACCAACCGAAAGAACCTTTTCCCAAAAGGATTCGACTAAGCGAAAGAGATTTCGAAATTATGGCAAGAGATGGGGTTAATTTCAAAATGGAAGCAATAGGAAGCTTAGTTCGAGCTCTGGCTGCAAATGCGCAGCTCCTAACGCTGGAAAGGAAACCACGGCAACCGCAGAGGGTCGCAGGGTTGTGACTCCGCCCTGCGACCATCATTCCCCACTTAGCCTCCACTCCTCCTCTCCAAACCTCCTTCAGTGCCAGGCCCTCCTAGCTCTGAAACCTCCCAGTTCAGATTAGGTCCTCCTGTGATTCGAGAAAAGAAGCCTCTTTTTTCCCTTTGTAACTCCTGCCAGATTCACTTTTGTCTGCATATGTATTTCTGCATATATATTATTTTTGGCCGTATTATGATCTCCATGAGGGAAGGAATTCTGTCCTTTCTTTAAAAAAAAAAAAAAAAGATTTCTATACCTATAAGCTAGCATAGTGCCTGGCACATGGAATCTGATTAATAAATCATTCTCAAATGAGTGGATAAATTAAAGAGGGAATAAACTCACACTGTACCAGGCACCGGGCAGAGATGTTACTCAAGGATGATAAACCTGTTTAGGAATTGTCATTTGCCAGTGGGCGTTTACCTGGGGACACAGACAGCTACAAAATGAATAGAAGAGAATCTTTGTGTGTGTGGATCAGGTAGATTGGAGGACTTCTGCTTGCGAGGCTAGGGGAAGGGGCTCCACGGAGGGAATATGTAAGTAAAAAGAGAAGTTGAAGAACCAAGTCGATTTCCCCACATGTAAAATAGTTGTGTGATTACAGGATTCTCTTCACAGTTTTCCTAGAGCCTTCCGGACAATGTGACCGGGGTTTTCTCTTTAGGTACATCAGAACTCACGCCTGCGATGTCTAGGTGGTAGAATAAGCACCCTGTTGGTAGGGCTCATGAAGAGGGCAAGGGGTATATTCTCTTCAGTTCTAAATGAGCCTGCTGTGAAGCCCTGGCCAAGGTGACCCTTGGTTACTGGCCACATATCCCAGGCTGGCCACTGCTCAGTGCTCAATGCCTGCAAGATTGTGAGAATGACTTGCTCTGGAAACAAAACAATAAAATAAAATAACTGACAAATCTTTATTAAATAACAAGCAAATAGTCTACATAGATACAGTCATTTGTCATACATGAGTGAAAAATCACTCCGTGTGACCAGGTGTGCGCTAGGCAGCAGCCCATTTGAATGCCCTGTAGTGACGCGAAGATGACTGGCAGGGAGCACTGTGCACACTTGAGTTCTCTGTCACAGCATGTGCAGGAGAAAACAAACTCTTCATGCACAAAGGCTTAGGCGAACAGTTATTAGCTTCATTTAAAATGCTCATAGTGGGTGTTCTACACGCCTCTCCTAACAATTAAACCAGCTGTTACTCTTCAAAACATGTGTCACTTTCTTTGCATTTGGGTCAAACTCCAACTGTGTAGAACCACTGAAGAAGTAGAAAAACCCTGAAAATACAGACAAGGGAAACAGTAACAGTTTTTCAAATAAAGTCATTTGGCAACGTTCAAAGCTCATAATCATACAGAACTAAAAAGAGGAAGTGTTTGTGGAGTTTTACTTTGTGCCAGGGCCTGTGTTAAGCATGTTGCATGATTTATTTTCATTTATTTTTGCAATGGCCCTATCTAACTCCATGTTATAGATAAGCAAGTTGAAGTTTAGACAGATTTAGAGGCTTGCCCAAGGTTACTGCACTTCACGCGAGCTCTGTCTGACAGCAAAGCTGTGTTTTGGGTTTTGAGGTTATTCTGCTTCCAATCAGGTAAAATTCTCTGCTTGTCTGGAAACTATGATCGCTTATTTCTTTCTTCCCAACACTCCTCTTCCCCTGTCCCCACATTGTAACCTGAGAAGCGCTCTTTCAAGACACTAGAGTGCTCTGCAAACATGCCCTGTTACTTTTCAGTAAAGCTCACCTATCCTTGAGTAGGAGAAAATATACATTTTTTTTGAAACTTTAGGTACACAACAAAGTAAGTTTTTGCAACTGACCACCAATATGGGTAATGACTGTCACTCAGGAAAGACAGAGAAACTCTCCCTGGGAATTCATAAGAGCAATAAGAGGGCATGGAAGAAAAGACCAGCAAGACAGTGTCACCCCTGCCCAGGCCACGGGATGGGATTTTTATGCTGATAGTGTCATCTGTAAGATAACAGCTCAAGAAGTGAGGAAGTGACACTTGGACAATTTGGTTTTATGTGCACATATAAAATAAAGTGGAAAGATTTGTGTTAATTACCTTTATGATTCAAAATAACTTACTGTGTGAAGTAGTTACATAATTGATACAAAAAAAGTAGGTGAATCAAAATTGAGGGGAAGGAAATGGTTTGAAAAATTAAAAACACAAACGTGCTATTAAAACTTATTTTAATTCTCCTTTCCCCTCTGATGCCATAGAATGTTTTAAGTGTTTCACGGCCAACAAAATAAGTATCCTCTTACCAAATTTTTCAAAAACAGCATCAACCTGTGAGTCGACCCCTGGGAAGTCTTCAGCTATTTGCTTGGGAAACCCTGGCTCCATAGACTGTCTCTTCTCGTCGTATCTATTTGAGTAAAAGAGACACAGCTCAGTAACGCACAGGGGCCATGTAACCAGATTCATCATCACGCTGGGCTTAATGTGGAATTCTGCAAATGAGTGGCTCGCACATTTAGGACTATAGAAATATGTGACTTTAATGGTCTTGCAAGCTTAGCTCCACATCTCCATTGGGAACAGGGCCGGCATCTACCACATGAGTGTGAGCGGCACGAGGTGCTTGTCAGCGTATTTCTTAAGCCTGGACAAAAATAACCTTAATCATCTTTCTGTCACAGGAACGTATATAAATGTATATATGTGGTTGTGTATGTGTATATGTGTGTGTATGTGTGTTTATGTGTGTGTATATATGTGTGTGTATATGTATGTGTGTATATGTGTGTATGTGTGTATATGTGTGTGTATATATGTGTGTGTGTGTATTTGTGTGTGTATATGTGTGTATGTGTGTATATGTGTGTGTATATGTTTGTGTGTATAGGTATAAAGTGAATAAGTGAATTGAATCATTCAACTGAAATACAAATACAATTTCAAGTTCTCTACCACATTCAGCCCATATATATTCTCTCTCTGCCCTGCACAACTAAGTCTTCTCTGGTATTGGAATGAGAAGCAAGCACAGTAAACGTGTTTTGGATCCGTTGGTTGGAGGTCTCACCGTTTGGACAGCTGGCCCAGCCTGTCTGCAAGTCCTGGGTTGGATCTCTCACACAGATTGAGTAGTGAATGGGAGAGGTTAGAAAAAGCCCCTGAAAATCATGTGGTCATGTTAGGAAGACAAGGCCAACACGGGAGACCGGAAGCAGGACTGGAAGGGCGCTGGTTTGTGGCCTGGATTCTCAGGGCATCTTCCTGGCTGGGTTTAGAGTCCAGGAGGGAAGGCTGCATGGAGGCCCTGGACCTCAAGCCAGGACTTGAGAAACAGGCAGGATTTGAGTAGGTGGAGAAGGAAGGGTGGGGCTCCAGGAAGGTGGGGAGACAGCAAGAGAGAAGCACCAGCCAACTGCACGTGGGCCTCGAAGTGGGAGAGCTTAAGAAATGCTTATTACAACCCCCTGCTACATTCAAGGTACTGTCCAGAAGTTGTCCAAAGCCCATTCTTCCTGCTGAGAGGTAAGCCGGCCTAAGGGGTGGTGGTGGTGGTAGTGGTGGATTTGTTTAGAAAAAGAAAATCATTTTCCTAGCTACGCTCCTACAAAGTCATTCCCATTGCATCTCACCTCCAGTATTTGTCCTCTACAAAGAAGTATGTTTTCTTCTTTTCCTTATCAGACACGGCTGCATCGATTTTCTTTACAGTTGGAGGAAAACCCAGGGTATGGATGCCTCTTGGGTAGCCTGCTTGTACCTCATTTCCTCGGATGGCCCAGAACTGATTTCCTGTTAAAATCATATCAAATAATGGTTAAACCTTTTAGCTTTAAAAATACATTTGGGCACGTTTGATTTTCATGGTAAAGTAGCAGTCTGAATTTTAGATTTAGTCTCCAGCTCATAGTCGGCTTTTAGCAAAAAATTTACAGATTGAACGAATGAAGAAATATCAAATGACAGAATTTACAACTGTGGGCAATTTGCCTTCCTATCTTTATTTTTATGAATATGAATTCATAAAATATGAATTAAATAATACCAGCTCTGGTTATTTCTTCATTACCTTTGGCTGTTTCAGCAGCCACATTTTGACATAGTAGACAAAATTCAAATCCTGTTGAATTTTCTTGCCAAAGGTTTTATTTCGGTGAGTTAAAGAAATGATTATGTAATAGCTACCTTTAAAAAGGAAAACAGTATCCTTGCTGGTAACTTCATACGCAGCATCCAGGTCCGAAGGCAGAGACGGCCAGAATGAAGAGATCAAGTGAAATTCTGGCTCTAGTGTCCTGAAGGATTTGCGCCAAAAGTGCCTAAAATATATGTAGAAAGATGTATACATTGAAAAACAGTCTTTCACTTTTGTTTTCCACACTATCCTGCCTCACCCAACTTCCCCCATTCCCTCCTCTTCCAAGCTGAGTAAAAGACAGAAATGAAGTATATTCCCATTAGGAAAATTCTTTTCTTTTTCTTCAGGAGACTGCAGTGGACCTTGTGCTGTAGGTTTTCAGAGCAATGTCAACTATTGTAGAAAAGTTCTCCTCCCACGCAAACTAGCCCAGGGTGAGCTTTAACTACCAGCAATATGTACAATACAGTGTATGGTTGTACCATCATTTGTGCTTTTCAAAAAGCTGGGCAGTGCCTGTGTGTTTACGTATGTTCTGTGTCTGTATATATACACTTCTACGTGCACAGAACACTTCTGAAAGGACATTCAGGAGGTCTTGACTGTGAATGAATAGAGGGAGAACTGGGCAATCAAAATGTTTTCACTTTCCTCCCCTTTGTGCAGTTTGAATGTTTCGCACACCTACACAGCAGGAAATAAGTTAATTGATTAAATGTAATGCTTATCCTGGTGTCATTGTTAAAGGAGGTATAGATAAAATTCTTGTTCTAAAAATACTCCTGGACCTTTTGAAAAGTCACCGTCTTTGGACATTTGGTAACAACAGTTAGAGGATAAGAGTCAACTCAGTCTTCAAAATTGAACCTAAGGATTTTAGGAAAATGTGGAAAGGGCAGCCCCAGGTGTGATAAGTAAACTTAGAGGAAATGTTTTGTTTTAAATGTTTAAAAGTCTCTATCAAGTTTCCATGTGTTTTCTTTTTATGAATTGTAAAGCCAAATGGTGTGTAGGAAAGTGAATTTTCTGTTCCGACCTGTCTTTAAAGAACAAGACTTCTCCCCGCAGGGTACTGGCTGCATCGAAGGACAAGGCGGGATCACACGTGGCTGGTGTCTCAGGTGGTGGAGGGACAGATTCCGTGGGCACTGGGGTGTCATCAGAGGAGGCTGGGGGAGGTCCTAAAGGAAACAGATTCGGGGATGCAAACGTGAGGGACGGGTGATGTGTCTGGGAATTTCTGAATGCTCTCAAGGTCCTTTGTGCTAAATTATGAATGTTCTACATAGCATGGTAAGGCTTTCCTGCACTGTCCTTGCAAAGGCTACACAACGCCTAATTTTCCCAGCGTCACTCACCATAGAGGGACTGAATGCCATCCACATCATCTTGAGCAAGGCGGAACCGGGCCAGGTCTGTGAGTGGGTTGTAGACTGGGTACATCAGAGCCTCAATGTTGGCCGAGTGAAAGAGACCCAGGGAGTGGCCAAGTTCATGAGCAGCAACCAGGAATAAATTTGTTCCTATTTATGAAATCACAAATCATAGAGGCTTATTTCTAAGATGCAAGTGCATCACACAGGTCAGCTGCACCTTCTGTTTACTTCCTGGAACCACATAGGGCTTTTTTGCCCTGTTTGGTGGTTAATTGAGCCATTGACTGATTAATTCCACCTTTAATGGAAAGCTAAGTGTATTTCAAAACACACTTGAAATCAGTCTTTGAGACAAAGTCAAATCCACCTGCCCGCCCACCCCCGGCCTCTGGGGCCTCTTAACTACAGGGTAGAGAAGTGGGCCTCTTTTCTTGTCCTCAGAAATGGAAGAAGCTGCTTATTTAGCATATCAATAAAAACTTTATTGATTTAGCATATCAATAAAAACTTTATTGATAAATCCTTTATCAATACAAAAACTAAACGTTGTTTCAATGTATTAACATTTGTCATCTGCAGTCTCAGTAGAATGAAACCGTATTCATCCTGATTTTGAAATCCTTAGACAACCCCATTCCCATTATTTTTATTGGAATATTACCTTCATAATCATTCAGCTTCACCAAGTATTTTGAGTCTTAAAAAATAAATTATTATTCATAGGATTTTAAAAACTGGTTTAAAACATAACATGCCAAAGCATGTCTAGCATTTGTCACGGAAGATTTTAGCACACAAACACTAGTTATTTTAGATGTTTTTCTCTTCGTATATTATTTTTTATAAAACCTATAATACTAAAAGGGGAAGCCAATGGGTAATTAATTACAAGCAATTTAAGTAAATCTACTTTACTTTTGCAAATGTCACTTGCATAACTTGTGATTCTAGGAGGGCGCCTTTGTAAAAAGAAGTTGTTAATTCAACCAAGTTGAGAATTTTATCTAGCACTAACCTTACATTTGTACTTTCTGTAGATACTTACATTTTTGTTATAAATCCCAATTAAATCTCAGAAGTAGTATTATTTGTTTCAGCTATTTTTTTGAAAACTCTGGAAGTCATTCCCCAAAATACAAGATTATGAACACAGAAATATTCTTCTACCTAAACAATTTGGGGGTCAATCCTTTCCTTTAAAACAAATCCATAAAAATTCCTTTTAGCCTAGAGGTAGTAAAATACTGCCTTAGAAAAAAAACAAAAACTTCAGTTTTTGCAATTTAATTCCAATTTCTGTTTTGAAAAATTTGGAAGTCAATGGAGAAAATTACGTAAGAAATATCCAAGATGCTTTTTAGTGTAGATTCAATGTAATACACTATGTTTTGGATATCTGCATTTTGTATAATGAGAAATTGTTCTTAATAATGGTGGTCCTTAGATCACGGCAAATCCACAGTCATTAAAGACATACTTAATGATATTTTCTATATTGTGCTTACCAAGACAGGAAATAAAATTTTAATGCGTCTGAAAATGTCTTCGATAATGATTGAAACAAAAATATATCCTGCTTACCCCCGATCCACTGGAAATCCAGAATACTCCATTTTCTTGAGCATTTTTGGTTATTGAGAGTTTTCTAAATATAAAAGAAGTTAATACCAAAACTATTCTGAGAGTTGTCACCAACCTCGGGTGTCCTTGGTCCACTGTTCGTCATCATCAAAGTGAGCATCTCCATAAATCCCTGGCCCCGGTGGGTAGGCATGAGCCAAAGCTTTTCCAGGTCCATCAAAAGGGGAAAAGTCTCCATGTTCTAAGAGGAAAAAAATATTTTTTATTGGAAAGATAGGCAATTAGGATTTCTCCTTGCTTTTTCCCATAAAACAAGATAAGTGGATGCATTCCATGTTCATTTTTTTTTTCTTTTTTTACCTCCAACTGCAAAAGAAATCATTATGTCCGCCTCTCCTTCATACACCCTGGAGAATGTGAGTGGAGTCACCTCCTCCCAGACTTTCAGAGCTCTTTCAATGGCAGAATCAACAGCCTCTCTTGGCAAATCTGGTGTATAATTCACAATCCTTACGAGAAAAATTAAAGAAGATAGTATTTCCTCCTG
>CAUYPK010170452.1:0-10198 GCA_963574355.1 Loris lydekkerianus
TTCATGTTTACATGGATGGAGCTGGAACATATTCTTCTTAGCAAAGTATCCCAGGAATGGAAGAAAAAGTATCCAATGTACTCAGCCCTACTATGAAGCTAAATTATAGCTTTCACATGAAGGCTATAACCCAACTATAGCTCAAGACTATGGGGAAAGGGCCAAGGAAGGGGAAGGGAGGGGGGAGGTTTTGGCAGAGGGAGGGTAATGGGTAAGGGCACATCTATGGTGCATGTTAGAATGGGTACAGGTGATTGCACTAATATACACAGCTATGATTTAACATTAAAAATAAATAAATAAATAAATAAATAAATAAATAAATAACAACAACCAGAATAATATGGGCTAAAAATTCCCACTGAGCTTTGCACTATGTATTAGAATTTTCACTGTCCTTTAACTATGGGAAAAAATATGTCAGCAATTCTTATTTATGTTGGGGAAAACTGGCATAACTTTGATAATTTAAAAAGTTAGCATATTCCTTATTCAAAAGGGTCATAAACTTTATTGATCTATTTTTATGTAAAATTTAAAATAATTTTAATTTTTTATCCACATACCCAGCAATAAATCTTCTTATTAGATGAAATGCAGGGAAATGCACACAAGCCTGAACCAGAAAGAAACACTGCAAAAAAGGAACAGCATAAATATGCAAAGAAAATTTCTTTCTCAAGATGAAATTCAAAGTTTAAAAAATTAAATTATTTCTTTCATAATAAAGCATTAGGCAGTTAATAGCATCATGCGGAGGACAGGAGGCGGAGGCCACAGTGGGATCCGGTATGCCTGGCTGGGACGTCCGGGTCAGCGTGCACGCGCTCGCTGTTACTCAGCACTCGAGCCCACATGTCCCTGTGAAGGACGCTGGCAAGCCTACTTTACAGTTTCTTTTAGGCACTGAGATACCAATATAAGATGTGTAGTACAATGCCTAACACCAAGTAGATGTTCTAAATTCTAGGAAAGTAGGGGTAACATCAGCAAAAAATGGTGGATTAGGGAAGTCCAAAAGTGTGTCCATCCACAAAGCTGTGCATAATCTGGCAAAAAATGTCAGCATCGATGTTTTTTTTTTTTTTTTTAAACTCTGAAATACAGTTTTAAAAAACCTCACAACAACCAGACTGGTGCTCAATGAAGAAAAAAGTACCTGAATTTCAGTACGCAAAGTCTGTGACATCTCAAAATGCCCTGTTAGCTCCCCCACTCGCCAGCTCCCTGGTGGCCTTGCCGTGGCAGCCCATACTCTTGGTTCAGCTTGCTGGTGACAGGAGCAATGCAGACCTTACTATCAAGACTTTCAGTCACTTGCTCTGATCTGGATGGTGAGTCCCTGAGTGATTGGCTCAAGGGCTTGCTTTTGTTTTATCTGCATCAAAAATTTCTTTGGCCGAGGTGGCTTCCTAGGTGGCATTTGTTTAAAATATGTAAAGGGCAGCGTGTATGCTACAGACTATTGGGACAGTGACGATAGTGGGGCAGGCAGCTACAGAAGAAGAGGCTGAGGAAGGAGTGCAACAAAGACCACGCAGCTTCCACTCACTCCAGGGAATTAAGTGCTCACATGCACGCCCAGGTCTCAAAACAGGCCAAGAAAAGCACAAAGAAGACCCAAGGTTTTCCTCTCTGGCTGACCTATAGACTCCACACAGCAGGAGGGTTGAGGAAAAGCTGTAAACTGCTGGGTTAAGCCTAGAAAGGATGCTCCATGGTGCGCACAAACCCACCCTACAAAGACTGAGAGAGGTTCTGAAAGTTTTGGGTTTTGTTTGCATGCATTTAAAGAATGTTTGCCAGAACACTGGCTAACCAGCAGGCCAGAGAAGTGGCTTTAGAAAACTAGGTCAAAACATTCACTAATCAAGTCAATGGCAACCACAACAAGCAAAAACAAGAAACACTATAGATGTGGGAGGATTTAATTTCCAGAGTTACCATAGTACAATAACCAAAATGTCCTGTTTTCAAGAAAAGAATAAGAGGCACACAAAGAAACAAAGAATTACATAGGACTTCCTTACTGAGACAAAAGGAAAAGAAGAAATTAATGGAAACTGTCCATGAGGACACACTAGACGTTAGACTTAACTAGAAAACCTGTTCAATCAACTATCTTAACTATCAAGCCATGAACAAGGAAATAAAGAAAACCTGGAAAACAATGTCTCAACAAATAGAGGATATCAATAAGGAGATAGCAGTTACTAAAAGAACCAAATGGAAATTCTGAAGGTGAGAAAAAACTAAAGCAAAAAATTTGCTAGGGGGTTTCAAAAGCAGATTAAGAAGCAAAAGAAAGACTTAGGAAACCCAAACACAAGTCAAATGAAATTATCTACTATGAGGAAAAGAGAGAAAAGAAAAAATGAACGGAGACTAAGGTACCACCAGGACACTGTCAATAGTACCAAACTATATGTAACAGGAGTCCCAGAACAAGAGAAAAAGGAAAGGAGGGTAGAAAGGATATTTGAAGAAATAGTGGGTGACAACATCCCAGATTTAATAAAGGATATAAATCTAACATCTAAGAAGCTCAAAGAACTCCCAGTATTATAAACTAAAAAGAGATGCAGACTGAGAATTATTATAATCAAATGGTTATGAGCCAAAGATGAGAAATCTTGAGAGCAGGAAGACCAAGCAGTTTATCATGCAAAAGGAATCCCATTTAAGATCCACAACTGATTTCTATCAGAAACCTCAGAAGCCAGAGCAATGGGAGGAAATGTTAAATGTGCTAAAAGAAAAAACAAACAAACAAAAAACAACAACAACAGCAATTGTTTGCCCAAAATATTTGGTTAAGCTGTCCTTCCCAATGAAGGTGAAACTTTTATATTCCAGACACAAGGACATTGAGGGAGCATTTAAAAATCAATTAATGTAACCCATTCATCAATAGAAGAAGAAAAATCACATGATCACATCATAAGATGCAAAAATAACTTTTCTGCATCTAATACCCATTCATGATAAAAACTTTGAATAAACTAGGAATAGAAGGGAATTTCCTCAACTTGATAAAAAAATACAAAAATCCTACAACTAACATGGTACTTAATGGTGAGAAATTTGAATCTTTCCCACTAAGATCAAGAATAAGGTAAGCATTTCTATTTAAACCACACTTTTCAATATCATACTGAAAGTCCTATCTAATGTAATAGGACAAGAAAAAAATTAAAAGGAATATGGATTGGGAAGAAAGAAATAAAAATGCTCTTTAGTACAGATGACATGATTGTCTATAAAGGTGTGAAAGAATCAACAACAACGAAATTTCTGGAACTAAGAGGTAAATAGAGCAATATTGCTGATACAAAGTCAATATGTATCATTCAATTATTTTATAATATATCAGCAATGAACAAAATGAATTTTATATTAAATACACAATGCCATTTACATTATTCACTTGTATCATACGTACAAGTGAAATACATATGTTATATATATGAAGAAAACAAGAAAATTCTGTAGAAGAAGTCAAATAAGAACTGAATAAATGGGGAGAAATTCCATGTTCATGGATAGGAAGATTCATTATTGTCAAGATGTTAGTTCTTCCCAAATTGATCTACAGATCTGAAGCAATTCCAAGCAAAATCTGAGTAAGTTATTTTGTGGATATTAACAAATGGATTCTACAGTTGATCTGAAGAACCAAAGGGTCCAAAATAGCCAGCACAGTATTGAAGGAAAAGAACAAAGATGGAGGACTAACAATACCCAATTTAAGATGGATTATAATACTACAGCAATCAAGACAGTGCAGAGTTGTAAAAGAATAAACAATTAGATAAATGGAGAGAAAAGACTCCAAAAATAGACATACAAACATATATGGTCAACTGATATTTGACAAAGAAGCAAAAGCAACATACTGAAGAAAGAGTCTTTTCAACAACTAATGGCTGGAACAAATAGGCATCTTCTTGCCTAAGGGTTAACCTAGACGCTGAACTTACACTCTTCACAAAAATTTCCTCAAAATGGATCACAGATTTAAATGGAAAATAAAAAACTATAAAACTTCCTCTATAACACAGGAGGAAATCTAAAGGAATTTGGGTTTGGTAGTGACTTTTCAGATAGAACACCAAAAGCAAAATCCAGAAAAGAAAAATTCATAAGCTGAACCTCCTTGAAATTAAAAGTTCGGCTTTGTGAAAGACACTGTCAAAAGAATGAAAGGACAAGTCACAGACCGGGAGAAAATATTTGCAGAAGACATGTATGACAAAGAACTAGTATCTGAAATATACAAAGAACTCTTAAACTCAATTATAAGAAAACAAATAATCCAAGGGAAAAATGGTAAAAGACCTTAATACCTCATTTTTTTTGTGATAACCTCACCAAAAAAAGACATTCAGATGGCAAACAAGCATTATGAAAAGATGCTCTATATCACACGTCACCAGAAAAATGCAAATAAAAACAATGATATATCACTACGCACCTACTAAAATGGCCCAAACCCAGAACACTCACAAATGCTGGATAGGATGTGGAAGAAGAAATTGCTCATGTGAATGCAGATTGTTTCAGCCACTTTGGAAGGCAGTTCAGAAGCTTCTTCTAAAACTAAACAAACTCTTTCCTTACAATCTAGCAATTGTGTTCCTTGGTATTTACCCAAAATAACTGAAAACTTATGTCTGCACAAAAGCCTTTACATGAATGTCTATAGCAGCTTTATTTATAACTACCAAAACTTGGAAGCAGCCAAGGCGTTCTTCCATAGCTGAGCAGATAAACTGTAGTATATCCAGACAATGAGGTGCTATTCATGAAAAATAGAAAGAGCTCTCAATATGTGAAAAGACACGGAGGAAACTTAAATGCATATTATTATTAATTATCATTATTATTATTATTATTTTGAGACAGAGCCTCAAGCTGTTACCCTGGGTAGAGAGCTGTGGCATTACAGCTCACAGTAACCTCCAACTCCTGGGCTCAAGCAATTCTCCTGCCTCTGCCTCCCAAGTAGCTGGGATTACAGGCATCCACCACAACAACCCAGCTATTTTTTGGTTGCAGCCATCATTGTTGTTTGGTGGGCCTGGGCTGGATTTGAACCCACCAGCTCAGGTGTATGTGGCTGGCGCCTTAGCCGCTTGAGCCACAGGTGCCAAGCCTTAAATGCATATTATTAAGTGAATAAAGCCAGTTTAAAAATGACCCATACAGTATGATTCCAACTATTTAGCATTTTGGGAAAAGGCAGAATTATGAAGAAAGTAAAAAGATCAGTTGTTGCCAGGGGCTTGGAGGAGGGAGGGATGAACAGTTGCAACACAGAGGATTGTTAGATCAGAAAAAATACTCCACATGATACTATCAAGGAGTATATATAACATCATAGACATATCCAAATCCACAGAATGTACGATACCAAGAGTGAACCCTAATGTGAACTATGGACTTTGAGCTGATACTCGTGTTAATTTAGACTTATCAATTGTCATATATGTGCCACTCTGGTGGCGTTTGTTGATAATGGGGTGGGCTATGCATGTGCAGGAGCAGATAGTATGTGAGAAATCTATGTACCTTACTCTCAATTTTCTATACACCTAAGACTGCTCTAAGAAATAAATTCTTAATAAAAGGTATATTTTTTAAAATTGGGGAGAGTTCATTGTTAGCAGACTTGTAATAGAATAAATGCTAAAAGGTATCCTTTAGGCAGAAATATTAATGAAAGGACACTCAACAGCAACTCAAGACAATTGAAGAATACCAGTAATCGTAATCACATGGGTAAATATAAAAACAGTGTTATTACATTTTTGGGTTTTAACCCCTTTTTATATCCTATAGAACTTAAAAAATAAATGCATAAAATGATAATTATAAATTATATTAAAAGCACACTATGTATAAAGATGTAATTTGTGACAATAACAACATAGGGGTGACAAAGATATAGGAGCAAAGTTTTACATATGATTGAAACTAAGTTAGTAGGAATTAAAAGTAAATAGTCATAAATTTAGAGACCAATTTTAATATACAGCATAACAACTAAGAAAATAATTCCAGAATAAATAGCAAAAGAAATCAGATGGAAATCAAAATGTTACACTAGAAAAAAAATTAATTAAACACAAAAGAAGGAAGTAATGAAAGAACTGGGAACAAAAAAAGAATACACAAAGAAAGCAAATAGAAAAACAGCAGAAGCCCTTCTCTGAGTATTTACATTAAATGTAAATGGAGTAAACACTTCAGTTAAAAGATATTGACAGAATGAATATAGAAACATGAATTAATTTTGCATGTATATTAGACCGATTTTTGTTCTAATAACACAAAAAAGTTGAAAGTGAAAGATTAAAAAAAAAGCATTCCATCCAAACCATAATCAAAGAGTGCTTTAAGACAAAATTTGTTACAAGATAGAAAGAAATTATATAGTAATAAATGGCTCAATTTATGAAGAATATATGGAAATTAAAAACACATGTGAGGCTCATACAAGAAACCCAAGAGTGCATGTGGCCAAACTGATACACTTCAGAGAAAAAGAGTTCTACGATAATAGTTGGGAACTTCAATTACTGCCCCCTCCCCGTGCCTTTTTTTTTTTTTTTTTTTTCAAATAACAGACAGAACATCTAAACAGAATATTGACAAGGAAATGGAAGACATCACCTGTACTCTATCCCAAATGGCCCTAATAAAACATATAGGGTTGGACAATTAAGTTCACAAACTCATCCTAGAAAAAGTGCTACACATCTCATTGCTGAATATCACCAGTGAGTTTGCAAACTTAACTGTCAGACCTTTGTATGATGATAGCTCTAATGGCCATTTCAGAAAAAGAATTCCAAAAGTGCTTTGAAGGGTAGACTAGAGCTGGTGTTGGTACACAGCTTCCCAAGGGAAGTATCTTGATGATGACTGTAGTGATATTCAGCAATGAGGTATGTAGCACTTTTTGTAGGATGAATTCACATACTTAATTGTCTCACCTCATATACATTGTCCTCAAGTGCACAGAGAGTACTGTCCAGAACAGACCATAAGACAAGTCTAAAATTTAAAACCAGTTGGAAATCAATTCATGGGTGGAGGCAAGATAGCTGACTGGAACCAGCTTTCCACAGAGACTCCTATCCAGAAGGAGAGTTAAAGGACAGAAGTTTGGCAAGTAACCTGGTGGATTAGAGCTGAGCCAAGAGAGAAAGTTGAAGAACATACATCAACTCTGCTGAGGCGAGCTGCGACCCCAAGGATACAAACAAAAAGTACAAAATCCATTGCCAAGCAGATGGGAATCCCCTCCCCCATGAGAACAGCTCGCAGTACTCCATATAAACAAGCAAGCAGAGATCAAAAGTCCTCCCATTTTATCCCATGGGATAGACCCTCTAAAAACTGGACCTCCTTTCCCTACTAGGGTGCCATGGCACTCTCCTGCCAGGCATAAAACTGTATAAAACTGTATATATTCTGTACCTACAATTCTGAACTCCCAGCACTCCGCTCCACTCTCACTCCAAGCTCTGGAAGCCTATACCCCCAGGAGTCCAGATTCTTGGGTATTTTCTCAAGAGGTGTGGACAGGGCATGGACTGCTGCTGGTCAGTGCTAACTCTGTGGCACAGGAGTAAGGAGAGGATGGTCAGCTGAAAGAGAACATACAGGAGCTGCGGTGCCCCGAGGAACAGAGCAGCAGCTTACACCCCTAGATATTCTGGAGTCATACCCTGTCTCTCTGGGCAAACAGAGGAGGCTGGGCATCTTCTCTGGTGGCAGCCACTGGCGGAACAGATCTGGGATGGAAACGTAAGCCCAGTGAGAAAAGGGTTTGCCTGAGGCGGTACCAGCCTGGGTGGAGAACGGGGACTAGAATACATGCATGGACAGAGACCGCAGACCCAGAGGACTGCTTTACTGAGCCTAAGACACACCCGGCCCTGAGGGGATGATAGCTGAGACAAAGGAGGGAAGGCAGAGCTTCCCTGGAAATGACATTCCCTGGAAATGACAGCTGAGTGACAGCATAAGTGGCCCACCACAACAGAAACTGTAGCTGAGACCAGGCAGTGGCACAGACGGGGCCTGAGTAGCTGTTTCTGTGAACTCAAACAGCATCTGATCTGCAGGGAAATACAGCTGGGACAGAAACAAATTTTGCAAAGTTGTTCTGTTGTCAGCAACATCAATCAGGGTTGGGCCTGGAACTGAGTGAACCGCCCCAGCCTCCATTAAGCACCCGAGATTGTCAGGCCTCACCTCCCCCTGCCAGATAGTGGCAGAGAGCGCTGATGTGGCTGAGGAGACATAGATCTCTCTGTGATTCAGGCAGGTGCAAACCCCTGGAGTATCTGCTCAATGTAGGGAACTGGGTCACAGCCCTGTGGGGTTATCAGTGGCTGGGTATGACAGAGGTGCAAGGTGGGGAAGGAGGCATGAACTTTCCTAGACTAATTTATTTGCTGGGTGGGTCCTCCTGACCTTATGAAGCACCACAGCCAAGTCATACTTGAGTTGCCAGCAGACCCCTGTGATCTAGTTGCCGGAGAACTTTTGACCTCTTCCACCTGGGTCCGGTGCTGACTGAGACAATTGATTTGGACCTCTTGAACTGGGCCAATCACACAAGGACTATCCAAGTGATACCCTGGGTGTGTGGTTGTGGGAAGACTTGATTTTCCTTTTCCAATTGTTGCCTATGGGGGGCAGGGTGACTTAATTGCTGGTATTTCTCCACAGCTGAGACTTTAACTCAGAGTAACTGATTCAATGTGGTAGGACAGAGACCAGCTGAAAACAAGACACAGCCACTTAACCCCACCACCAAGCAGGTCCCTAGTTTCTCAGGTCATAGCACTGTACGGGTCCTTGGCAAAGCTCCAGGGGAAAAAGTACAGACACCAAAAGTAAAGCTTTTGGGCAAAGGGCTGGTTAAGCACTATTTCTGGAGGCCCAACTGAACTTCTCTTTATCTGCTCATCTAACCAAATGGTGTAAAATAATCATGGGGTGGAACCAGCAGAAAAACTCCGGTAACATGAATAATCTGAGTAGATCAACCCCCCCCCAAGGAAAGATATGGTGGACACACTGAAGATCCCTTTTATAAACAGATGGATGACATGTCAGAAATCGAATTCAGAATGAGGATTGCAAACAAGATTAATAGAATAAAGGAAAAGTTAGAATTAGAAATTCTAGGAGCATTTCAAAAGTTGTCTCAAGAATTCAATATGATGAGATTTCAATTATTAATATTTATGCACCCAATCAGAATGTGCCTCAATTTATAAGAGAAACTCTAACAGACATCAGCAACTTGATTTCCTCCAGCTCCATAATATTTGTAGATTTTAACACTCTTTCGGCAGTGTTGGATAGATCCTCCAATAAGAAGCTGAGCAAAGAAATTTTAGATTTAAACTTACCCATTCAACATTTGGATTTAATAGACATCTACAAAACATTTCATCCCAACACAACTGAATACAAATTCTTCTCTTCAGCCCATGGAACATACTCCAAAATTGATCACATCTTAGGTCACAAGTCTAACCTCAGTAAATTTAAAGGAATAGAAATTATTCCTTGCATCTTCTCGGACCACCATGGAATAAAAGTTGACCTCAGTAACAACAGGAAGTTGTTCAAGTATACTGGTATACAGCATGGTACTGGTACAAAAACAGAGAAGTAGATGTCTGGAACAGAATAGAGAACCAAGAGATGACCCCAGCTACTTACCATCATTTGATCTTTGACAAACTACTCAAAAACGTTCAGTGGGGAAAAATTCCCTATTTAACAAATGGTGCTGGGTGAACTGCCTGGCAACCTGTAGAAGACTGAAACTGGACCCACACCTTTCACCATTAACTAAGGTAGACTCTCAATGGATTATAGATTTAAACTTAAGACATGAAACTATAAAAATATTAGAAGAGAGTTCAGGGAAAACTCTTGAAGAAATTAGTCTGGGCGAGTATTTTATGAGAAAGACCCCTGCCCCCACCCTGGGCAATTGAAGCAGCTTCAAAAATACACTACTTGGACCTGATCAAACTAAAAAGCTTCTGCACAGCCAGGAACACAGTAAGTAAAGCAAGCAAACAGCCCTCAGAATGGGAGAAGATATTTGCAGGTTATGTCTCCGACAAAGGTTTAATAACCAGAATCCACAGAGAACTCAAAC
>CAUYPK010170457.1:0-107658 GCA_963574355.1 Loris lydekkerianus
ATTCGTAGAGAAAAATTGGCTGAAAATCGCTTAATGACATTGTATAGTAATAGGCTGAAAAGAATAAAAAAAATTAAAAGTAGAAAAAAATGAACAGCATCAATGTATAGAGTACAAAATTCTCCATCGATCAGTATATACCATGGCACAGTAGAATAAATATTTATTGAGATATGGAGCTACAAAAACACATGACATTAAAACGGACAAAACTTTTGAAACAAACTAAATACTTATGTATAACCCTGTGGCAATGTACCTGGGCCCATCCAGACATGAGGTATCTTTACTTAGTAAGTCCTCTTTGCCTCACTTTAATTTTGTGTCTTTTTTTTTTTTTTTTTTTTTTTTTGAGATAGTCTCACTCTGTTGCCCTGGTAGAGTGTCATGTCATTTCATAGCTCACAGCAAACCCAAACTCTTGGGTTGAAGAGATCTTGCCTCAGCCTCCCAAGTAGCTGGGACTACAGGCGCCTGCCACCACACACCGCTAGTTTTTCTATTTTTAGTAGAGACAGGGTCTCAAACTCCTGAGTGCAAGCAGTCCACCCGCCTTGGCCTCCCAGAGTGCTGGGATTACAGTGTTAGCCACAGCACAGTGCCAATTTTGTATCACTTTGATTACTTCATAGACCCAAACTCTGGACACGTTAACCTCAAGTGTTGGCACTACAATATTTATGTTGTATTCCAAAAGGATGGATAGTTAGAAGGGAAACTTTTATAATTCGGAGTCTCTTACCTTACTATTAGGTTGCCACAAGTTCTTTATCCAGTCTGCTCAATTCAAGCACTTCTAGACCATTTTATTATTTTTATCGGATTGCTGGGTAAAAAATTTTAAATCTTCTGCTAACTCAGAAAAGTTTCTCCAGTAATATAGAAAAGACAGAAAACAGTTTTATTATTGAATAGACATGAACAAAACTGCACAGTGAGCATCTTAGAAAACCCACCAATGAGAGTGCAGACTATAGGAAATCTTCCTCTATTAGGTAGCCAAGTAGATATAAACCATTACTATATGTGTGTTCTTTTCTTTTAGGGAGACAGTCTCACTTTGTTGCCCTCGGTAGAGTGCTGTAGCGGCATAGCTCACAGAAACCTCAAACCCTTGGACTCAAGCAATCTTCTTGCCTCAGTTTTTCATTTTTAGTAGAGAAGGGGTCTTGCCCTTGCTCAGGCTGGTCTCAGACTCATTAGCTCAAGCAGTCCATCCTCCTCAGCTCCCAAGAGCGCTAGGATTACAGGCATGAGCCACTGCAGCCAGCCTTTTATTCTTAATAACTTGTAACAGGACTTTAATGGCACCAATTGTTACGCCTAGTTCATCCTCAGTTCTTCTCGTAATATGGGTAGCCATCTGTTTTATTTAATTGTCTTTATTTTTCATTTGGATATTTTTCATTTATCCAAATGAAAAAACTCCTGTCTTTATGGAATGAGGTAAAGTATCCTGGTACCTAGGTAAAACTTCTATTGGTGATAGGGAGATATGACTTTGAAATGTGTCTTCTTTGATGATTACATTTCAAAGAGATGGCTCCCAGGTACTTAAGAAAATATTTTTGAGTTGTAATACTGATGTGAAGCTTTTATTAGCTTTTAGAAAGATTTACATATGTATCAGAGGGACAGCAGAAAGATTTACACTTACAAGTTTTTTCAAGTAAAAGATCTAAAAGAAGAAAAAAATTGTTTTTTCTTTATGACACCAGGGAAAATTGGACAAAAAAATTAAGCTCTTACAACTAGTTGGGAACCTACTTGATGAGCAAAGAAATAAAGAAATTTGAAGCAATTTTAAGTTTACCTACATAATGTCTTTATTAAAAGTTAAAAGTTCAGGCACTCTGGGAGGCAAAGCCAGAGGAGCCCTTGAGCTCAGGAGACCAGCCTGGGCAACAATGAGACCTGATCTCTAACTAAAAATAGGAAAACAAGCCAGGCATAGTTGCATGTGCTTGTAATCCCAGCTACTCAGGAGGCTGAGGCAAGAGGATTTCTCGAGTCTAGAAGTTTGTGGTTGCAGTGAGTTGACATGACACCACTGCACTCTTCTCAGTGCAAAAGAGTGAGATAATCAAATAATCAAATTGTCCTTTCATTTATATTGCATAACTAGTTGGACACCTTGGAATTAAAAGGTGACCTGTGTTATATAATCACCTCTTTTAAATTCTTATACCCTATGTGGAATGATAATGGGCTTGGGTTTTTCTTTTAAATTTTTGTTGGTTTTTCTTTTCTTTTTTTTTTTTTTTTAAATCAGAACTTGTACTTTAATAAAAATAAGTAAAAATAAAATTTAAAAATTTGATATAAGAATGCTGCTAAAATTTTTTTAAAAAAAGAAAATCAAAGCTAACATTCATGAAGGACTCATGAATTGTCCAGATGCTCTGGAGATCAAAATAATATGTAATATTATAATGTTCTGAGCAATATCAATACAGTGTTAAGGATGTATTTCAATAATATTTTTATAAAGAGTTGATATTCTAAATTCTAGAATGAAGGGCCTCTACTTTATCACACAAGATAAAATAGGATTTAAAACTGAATGGTTTTACCTTTTTATTTCTCCTAATTTTAAATTGTTATTGGTCCCTCTTGGTTGCTCACACCTGTAATCCTAACACTCCGGAAGGCTGAGGCAGGTGGATTGCTTGAGCTCAAGTATTTGAGACCAGCCTGAGCAGGAGAAAGACCCAGTCTCTACTAAAAATAGAAAAACTAGCTGGACATTGTAGCGGGCACCTATAGTTCTAACTACTTGGGAAGATGGAGAAAGAGGATTTTTTGAACCCAAGAGTTTGAGGTTGCTGTAAACTCTAGCCAAGGGGCCAGAGTGAGACTTAGTGTAAAAAAAAAAAAGAAAGAAAACAAGAGATTCTTCTGCTTATGGAGATGGCTTGTCAGACATTATACAGAAAATTGCAACTTGCGCTGTGCTTTCTTTTTTAAATCTTAAGATGAAGTCATTGACAGTTGCAACAGTTTTGATGTGGCTTAATTTTCTGGGATCTGTAGTTCATACATGGAGTGAGAATTGAAAATGGGAATATTCCTAACTTGGAATAATACTTGACATAAATTCTAAAGCTTCTGCTGAGAGAAGATAAAGAATCTTCCTAAAACCTAATGAAATGTCTTTAAGAAAAACAAATGGTTTTTCTTCTAATATAAAAATCTGCAGAAATCTTGAAATTACTGTTACTTTTTTGTTTGTATTAGCATTATCATTTTATATTTCATAGCAGAAGAAATTTAATATGCTTACAAGAATTTAGTTCTTATGAGGTAAAGTCCAGAAAATCGTGTATCCCATTCAAAGTTCATTACTTGCCCAGTGGTGCTTTACTGTAAGATAGTGGGGGAACCAGTCTATGTCTTTGCCTTGGGAATGTCAGTGATAGCACTTTTGCATAGAGTACTTGTTACTTGTTCAGTCAGCAAATTTGAGTGCCTACCCTGTGCAGTGGACCAGACAGAAAAGCACAAATCTAAAATAATATCTTAAATTTAATTCCCCTACTCTAATTCATTACTTATTTATCCTATCAGTCAAGGAGTCTGTTTCTCTTTCTCTCTGTTCTTTCCTTTCTCTGCTTCTCTCTTTGTCTCTTTCTTTTGCCTGCCCTTTCCCCATCCCTGCATACCATATGCTATTTCCTCTTCAGTTATGGTAGAAGAGAGTATATAGGCAGTAGGTGTGTATCAGTGTGCAGTTTTTGTTTGTTTGTTTGTTTGTTTTTTGTTTTTTTAATGACTAGGTTTTTTTGTGTGTTTGTTTTTTTGCAGTTTTTGGCCGGGGCTGGGTTTGAACCCGCCACCTCCGGCATATGGGGCTGGCGCCCTACCCCTTTGAGCCACAGGCGTCGCCCCAGTGTGCAGTTTGTTTGTTTGTTTGAGACAGAGTCCCACTATGTCACCCTTGGTGGAGTGCTGTAGTGTCACAGCTCACAGCAACCTCAAACTCTTGCTTCAGCCTCCCAGGTAGCTGGGACTATAGGCGTCCACTACAATTCCCAGCTATTTTTTTGTTGTTGTTGTAGTTGTCATTCTTGTTTAGCAGGCCCGGGCCTGATTAGAACTGTCCAGCCCCAGTGTATGTGGCCGGCACCTTTAACAACTGAGCTACGGGCACCAAGCCCAGCGTGCAGTTTTTAAAAGAATTGAATATATCCTAAAGGGGTGTATGCTCTTTCTATCCTTTTTTCTTAAATTACTGCATTAAATCAAGACTTATGGGCTGGACACAGTGACTAATGCCTATAAATCCAACAATCTGGGAGGCCAAGGCGGGTGGATTGCTTGAGCTTGTGAGTTCGAGACCAGCCAGAGGAAGCATAAGACCCCTCCTCTAAAAAATAGCTGGGCATTGTGGCAGGTACCTGTAGTCCCAGCTACTTAGGGAGTTGAGGCAAGAGAATCACTTCAGTCCAGAGTTTGAGGTTGCTGTGAGCTATGATAACCCTAGCACTGACCCAGGGCACAGATGATACCATGTCTCAGGGAAAAAAGAAAAAGGTGGTGTTTTGTTTCATGGTTTTGGATCGATGACATTTGTGGAAAGAAAAATTTAGTATTATCTTACTTTGGGTTTTTTGACTAGAAGGAATTCCTCCTAAGTTTATATTTGATCCCAAAAGATCCTCCAAAAGGTGGTCTTTCTCATTTCCAGGAATAGAATTTAGAGTTAAATTCATATGAATGTAAAATAAAATAAATTTTAAAATCTATGGGTTCTTCAAACTCTATACCTTCTAAAAGATTCTACTCTGAAGGCAAAATTGTTAATAAAATCACAAGCATTGTGGAGGATGGATATGACACAGACAGGTTGTATCTCAAATCAGAAGAGCCACTAAAAAATATAAAGAAACAACTACGGAATATACATATACAGTAGAACACTGTGAGACGATGGCAACTTTAAATCCACACAGGGTTTTTATACTTTGAAAAAGTGGCTTACCTTGATAGGCCACAAAGGAAGAATAACACCTCGTCTAATAATGTTTTCTTGTTCATTATGGTTCTTGAGAAGAAGAATAAAAAATAATTGTTTTGAGGTATGTAAGAAAATAGATTTTCTGAGTATTTTTTAAATCAGTTTTGTGAAGAAAATTGTTAAATGTCTCCTTGTCCTGTTGCCATTCTACTGTTTTACTAAAAAGGATTTGAGACTATCTCAGAGTCTCAGTGAATGATCTCATAGTTCTATAGTGAATCAAATTAAATGAAACTCTTCAGCTTCCTGTTTATTAACTTTTGGTAATGTCTCTAGTAAGCGGCCTTTCTTAGACTCTTCTCCCTATCCATCCACCTGGGGTAGCACCTTACTCCGGATCTGTTAACTCTGTAGGATCCTTTTAATGTTATCTCATTACTATCTGATGGGTGAATTGTTTTTCACTTGGCTATCTAGGTGTTGAATGACTCTGTGGGATTTATAAATCAGATTAATTTTTAGAAGCCCTTTGTAAGCTTACATCCTTCATCTAGAATTGTTGATACAGTGGAATGATTCAATAAAAATTATGTATTTTCTTGCTTAATTTTTACCTTAGCAGTATGAATGCTATGCCAACAAAATGATCTGAGATGAAAGCTGAATGTTGTGGAAGTGCTGTCTACCAAAGAAACCTTAATCAGAGTGTCCTTTTCTTGTCTAGAAACCTTTTAAAAACTGAATTATGAAGGTATTTTTTATAAAATATTCAACACTTTAGAGTTGAATATAATGTAGGGGCCTGAGAAGTATGACTTGCTTAAAATCACCTAATTGATTAAAAGAAGTAGACCTGAGTCTAGAATTGCCTCATAAGCTAGTTTTCTTATGTGAATATTCACCATATACTGTATTTCATACCTTGGTATGTCCAAACCATGAAAGAGGAACAACCTACCAACTTAGGCTAGTGGTTGGAAAGATGAGAGTTTGTGCTAAGACTTTTGCTATTGCAAACTCTGTGCAATAACACGGTTAAACCCTCCTTTGTTCTGCTGAATTTTTATATTTAATAAATAACAAACAGGATATCCTCTCATACTAAACTGAAAAATTTTTTTAAGTGATGATTTAAATAAAAATAAAAAGGATCTTGTTCTGTGGACCAGGTTGGAGTACAGTGGCATGATCATTCAGCCTCAGTATCTGTGGGTTCATGAAATTCTCTTGCTTCAGCCTCTCATAATTGTTCTGCTGTTTTTTTTTTGTTGTTGTTGTTGTTGTTGTTGTTTTTCTTGACTCACTCTATTGCTCTGGCTATAGTGCAGTGTTGTCATCTCAGCTCACTGCAACCTCAAACTCCTGGGCTCAAGAATTCTTCCTCAGCCTCCCAAGTAGGAGGGAATACAGAGGCACACCACCACAGGTGGCTAATTTTTCTGTTTTTTTTTTTGTAGTGACAGGGTCTCATTTGTGCTCAGCTGGTCTCACACTCTTAGCCTCAAGTGATCCTCTTGCCTCTCCCTCTGGGAGTGCTAAGGTTATAGATGTGAGCCATCATGGTGGCCTTGAATTTGAATATGAGTATCACGTAGATCTAATATTTCCCAGCATGACTTTGCAGTGGAAAGTAATGGGCCTTATCTTATATTTTAGCTCAGACATCTATAGCTGCACCAAAGACATGGAAAAAACCAAAAGATCGGACCCGAACCACTGAAGAGGTATTGGAGGCTGAATTGGAGGTAAGAGACAACAAATCTCTGGCTTATTTTGAGAACATTGGTACTGTTTCATAGATAGGTGTAGGTTTATGCCTCTTTCTTGAAATACTGTTTTTCAAACAAAACTTGATATAATAAATTCAGAGACTAATATTTTAAAGTCCATTTATATTAGTTTTTTTTTGTTTGTTTGTTTTTTTAGGGGGAAGGGAGACTCATTGTTGCCTTGGAGAGAGTGCGGTGCCATCATAGCTCACAGCAACCTCAAACTCTTGGGCTTAAGCAATTCTCTTACCTCAGCCTCCCAAGTAGCTGGAACTACAGGTGCCCACCACAACACCCAGCTATTTTTTTTGGCTGTAGCTGTCATTGTTGTTTGGCAGGCCCAGGCTGGGTTCAAACCCGCTAGCTCCAGCGTCTGTGGCTGGCACTCTAGCCCTTTGAGTTACAGGTGCCGAGCCTATGTTAGATTTTTTTATAGATTTGTAATAGTATTTTTAACTTTATTGAATTCTATTTTTCTTTCAAAATAACTATTCTAAACTGACATACTTACGATTAGTCCTCCTGTCCCTGTAATTGAATTTTTCTTTGTACTAACCTGATAGACTAATCTGGTAAACAAAAATGGAAAGTTATTTTAAAATATTCATTAGTAATGGTGGTAGAAATCATCTAGTACATTTTAGGAAAACATATTTTGAATCTGTCATCTGTTAACTATCCCAGTAACATATGGTTTGTCTGTCTTAAGCCATACCAGATTTTGCTGTACTTTAAAGCATATCAAGTACAAGAGATGACAGGAGGAAGAAATGAGAGCAAATTTAGTCCTAAGAATTGCTCTAGAATCCCCAACAATAAAAAATAAAGAAATGAAAAAAAAAAAGAATTGCTCTAACAGTTGCTTAGTCTATAATCTGAGCATCCTTAACGTTGTGTATTGAAGCTTATAGATGAAGAATATTATAAACAATCTATATGTAGCATTTTTCTTTAACTATTCTTCCATATACCTTTTTAAAATAACTTCTATCGAAAGATTTAATGATATATTAAAGTAGAAATTATTTTAAAGTAACTTTAAACATATTTACTTCATAAATCTTTTCTTGCTAGTTATAATTCTTACCCTTTTCAAGCAGCTAACAGTCGCCCTTTGTTACTTCCCCCTGTCCTATATTTGCTCTTACATGATGCTGTGTTGATGTCACAGTTAGTCCCATAGCAACCACTAAAATGTTGCATGGGTGTGATTTTTATTGTGGTTACATAGTGGTAAAAATTGGCAGTAAGTTATAGAGGTATAGATAGTTGCTGCACTTCTCTTGCAGCCGAACAAGAAAATGTTGCTCCTACAAAGAATAAAATACCTTCCAAAGGCAAGGAAATTCCTGGTATGGTTGTAAGAACTTCAAAAACTGGTTTCTCTTTAGATTTAGCTGGTTTTCTGTGATTTTTTTTCCTTTTATACTTTATATTCTCTTGCCCTGTGGCTAGATTTCTAAGCATTATAAAATATTAGATAGGCTACCACTCCTATGCCTACAAGTGTTTATCCTATTTTTAGCTTGGGGATCAGCAAACTTTTTCTGGCAAAGTCCATATAGTAAATATTTTAAGCCTTGTGGGCAGTATGATCCATGTCACAATTCATGAAATCTACCATTGTAGCCTAAAAGAAGCCATCAACGATGGTGAACAAATTGTGTGGCAATATTCCGGTAAAACTTTGACGGACACTGAAATTTTAATTCATATGAATATGAAATATTCTTTTAATTTTTTCAGCCATTAAAAATATAAAAATAATTCTTACCTTGCATACTATACAATAGGTGTTGAGCCAAAATTGGCCTGTGGGACCACAGTTTGTAATAAACCTGAGATAGCTTGTTTCTTTAAAGATGAGAACTGTTTTGAATCCTTTTGAACCAGTCTCTTTTTCCTTAACTTTATAGTTGAAAAAAATATTTGGTCATTTGCCAACAGATTTTCAGAAATCCTACTAGGCCCTGCCTTTCCTAAAATTGAGTATTTGTTAGAGTTTATAGATGCCATTCTATTCATTTCCATTAATAAGCTCTCCTTTTCTTAAATTATTTTCTCAACCTTTAAAATACAGTAAAACCTCTGTGAGCTGACCACCCAAGGGGCTGTAACAAACTGATCAGCATACAGAGGTGGTCAACATAAGCAACTGGGCGTACTATACTGATACGTACATGTACCTTCCTTTCTGTCTATGAAAATTAATTTATTAATAACTTAGGGACGTCATCAACTGTGGAGGTTCCACTATAATTGTTTCAGACATCAATCTATCTGGGGTTATGTATTGGGATGTTAAATCATTATCAAGTGCTTTAAATTATAACCTTGCCAGGCATTGTGGCTCGCACCTATAATTCTAACACTATAAGATGCCAAGGTGGGTGGATTGCTTGAGCTCAGGAGTTTGAGACCAGCCTGAGCAACAGCAAGACCCCCATTTCTACTAAAAATAGAAAAATTAGCTGGGTAATGTGGTGGGCACCTATGGTCTCAGCTACTCAGGAGGCTGAGGCAAGAGGAGCACTTGAGCCCAACCAAGAGTTTGAGGTTGCTGTGAGCTATGATGCCACAGCACGTCTATCATGGGCAACAAAGTGAGATGCTGTCTCAAAAAAAGAAATTATAACCTAAAAAAAAGATGGGTGAAGGGTTGTACGCATCTTAAAATTACTGGTCAAGACATCTTAAAATTTTTAAATTTTTGGATGTTGCCTCAGTTATTGTATGCATAGTTATTAGTCTGATTTTCTGGTACCTTTTAAAAGCTCAGTAAGCAGAGAATTTTGTCAAGTAAATTCTTAACAGCTAGGACCTGGTGAGGTGGTTCATGCTTGCAATCCCATCACTCTGGGAGGCCAAGGCAGGTGGATTGCTTGAGCTCAGGAGTTGGAGACCAGCCTGAGTAACAGCAAGACCCCGTCTCTAAAAACGGTGGGGCAGTATGGCAGGTGCCTGTAGTCTTAGTTTCACTTGGGAGGCTGAGGCAAGAGAATCACTTGAGTGTAAGAGTTTCAGGTTGCTGTGAGCTTTGATGCCACAGCACTCTACCCAGGGTGGCAGAGTGAGACTGTGTCATAAAATAAAATAAATAAAATAATAAAATAAAATATAAAATAAAATAATAAAAATTCTTAACAGCTTCCTACAAAATGTTCACCTTTGTCTAGCTAGTAGGGTGTTTTCTCTTTTTTTTTTCTTTTTTTTCTTCTTCTTCTTTTTTAATTTATTTTTCTGAGACAGTCTCATTCTGTTGCCCAGGCTAGACTGCCATGGCATCAGCCAAGCTCACAGCTACCTCAGACTCCTGGGTTTAGGTGATTCCCTTGTCTCAGCCATCTGCGTTGCTGGGACTAATAGAAATGGGGTCTCACTCTTGCTCAGGCTTATCTGGAAACCCTGAGTTCAAGTTATCTGCCCACCTCAGCCTCCCAGAGTCCTAGGATGAGTCACCTTGCCAGGCCTTTCTTTTTCCCCTACAAAAGCATATATATATATAAAATTTTGTTTTGTTTTGTTTTTTTGCAGTTTCTGGCCGGGGCTGGGTTTGAATCCACTACCTCCGGCACATGGGGCCAGTGCCCTACTCCTTTGAACCATAGGCGCTGCATTTTTTTTTTTTTTTTTTTTTTTAATAAAAGGAAGGGCTTTTTTCCCTGGCCAGGAGCTTACAGCATAGAAGAATCTGAAATGGCCGTGCTCCAAAAGCATCTATTATTAACATGCAGAAATGTTCTTTTGTTAATCTTATTTTCTGATTCAACCATTTAGGAACTTTTAGGCACCTAACAGATTAGTTGAATAGGGTTAATTCAGCTATTTGTGTTGGTTTCCTATAATATCCATCATAACAAATGTACCTTAAATCACCTCAGTGAGACCAGGTACAGGGGCTGACGCTTATAATGCTAGCACTCTGGGAGGCTGATGTGGGACTGCTTGATCTCAGGAGTTTGAGAATAGCCTGAGCAAGAGTGAGACTGCTGTCTACTAAAAATAGAAAACCTAGTCAGGTATCTTGGCTGGCCCCTGTAATCCCAGCTACTTGGGAGGCTGAATCAACAGGATCGCCTGAGCCTAAGAGATTGAGGTTGCTATGAGGTATGATGCCAAGGCACTCAACCCCAGGGCAACTGAGTGAGACTCTTACCTCAAACAAATAAACAAAAAAAGACACGTCAGTGATTCTGTGTTCTCTCAATTATGGTTTGTCGTTCATGGAACAGCTTCTTTATATTTATTTTTCCAGTATTTCCAGGCTGGGCATGGTGGCTCATACCTGTAATCCCAGCACTCTGGATGGCCAAGGTGGGAGATTCTTCCTTGGGAGTTCGGGATCAGGATGAGGAAGAGCTAGACCTCCTTTCTATTAAAAATAGAAAAATGAGTTCAGGTGAAGTAATCCTAATACTCTAGGAGGGTGAGCCAGGTGTATTGCTTGAGCTTGGGAGTTTGAGACTAGCCTGAGGAAGAGCAAGACCCTGTCTCGTTTAAAAAAAAAAAAAAAGTTGTACGTTGTGATGGGTTCCTGTAATCCCAGCTACTTAGGAGGTTGGGGCAAGAGGATTACTCCAGCCTAACTAAGACTTTGAAGTTGCTATGAGCTATGATGCCATGATAGTCTATCCGAGGCAACAAAATGAAACTCTGTCTCAAAGAACAAACAAAAAAGAAATATTAGCCAGACATTGTGGTGGGCACCTACAGTCCCAGCTACTGGGACATCTGGGGCAGGATGATTGCTTTAACCCAGGGGGTTGAGGTTGCTGTGAGCTAGGGTGATGCCATGGCACTCTAGCCTGGGCAACAGAGTGAGACTCTTTCTCAAAAAATAAAAAAATAAAAAGAAAGAATTTTAATTTCCAAATCATATGGCCTCTGTTTGTATGTGATAGATTGTTGATTTTAGGTATAGAAGAAAGGACACAATGTATTTTTTTCTAATAGAATTTTTTTCATATTTTACAAGTTCTAAAATAAGAATTCTGTATAAATGTACAATGTACTTGTCCTACTCGTCAATAAGGTTTAGTTCCTTTTACATATGTTCTGAATTATTAATGATCTTCTTGATGGCCTGTACTTAATTACAGATGGTATTACAAGTTTATTATGAATTAAACTATAGTAGAGAATGAAATGTTTTAAAGTGAAGCTGCTGATTGATGATTCATATTTGATACATCTGTTTTTCTCAGTTTTAAAGAAATAATTTTCAGACTTGTTTCTTGGAATTTTATATCTTTCTTTTCAGGATTTTCATATACTCTCTTCTCACTGGTGTGTGTGTGTATGTGCACAACCTTTCTATTTCCATTATAGAAGCAGGGCCTAAAAACCATATGTTTGTTTTGATAACATTTTAAAATCTAGTGTTTTTTCTCCACAATTTGATGTATGGTAAAAGAAAAATTATTAGTATTATATCTGTTATAATACTTTTCTTAAATAACAAAGTAGTATTTGCACTGGGTATGGTGGCTAAGTCCTGTAATCCTAGCACTCTGGAAGGCCGGGGCAGTTTGATTGCTGGGTCTCGGGAGTTAGAGACCAGCCTGAGCAATAAGGAACTTCCCCGGCCAAACGCCCATCTCTAAAACTGGCCAGATGCTGTGGTGGGTGCCTATAGTCCCAACTACTCTGGAGGCTAAGCCAGGAGGATCACTTGAGCCTAAGAGTTTGAGGTTGCTATGATTTATGACACCATGGCATTCTACCAAGGGTGACAAAGTAAAACTCCGTCTCAGGGGGAAAAAAAAAAAATTGCCAAATTTTCTTTAAAACATAATTGCAAATATCAATTGGAATGAACTACTTTCTGATGTATGTAGTACTCTTTTATACATTCCTCAGATGAAGCAACCCCAATATTTTGTTCTTCTTATAGTGTGAATTTATCAATTGCAAAGCATCTTTCCTTTTAGTGCTTGTACCAAAGGATTGTTTTCAGGGTGCTTACACTTCATAAAAATGAACTTTACTTCAAGGAGTTTTGATGATTCGGGGGGGCTTAGAAAGCCATTTTTGTTTGGTATCTGATATTGAGATAGTTAAAAATAATCCAGATAGGTCAGGCACAGTGGCCGACGCCTGTAATCCTATCACTCTGGGGGGCCAAGGCAGGTGGATTGCTTGAGCTCAGGAGTTTGAGACCAGCCTGAGCGAGAGCAAGACCTGTCTAAAAATTGCTGGGCACAGTGATGGGCACCTATATTCTCAGCTATTCGGGAGACTGAGGCAAGAGAATCACTTGAGCCCAAGAGTTTGAGTTTCCTGTGAGCTGTGATGCCATGAACTCTATTAAGGGCGACAAAATGCAACTCCTGTCTCAAAAAAAAAATCTTTTTCTTTTTCTGCCTTTTTAAGATCGAACTCATATTTCTCCCATAGGATCTATGTTCTGAGAAATTTGGGGGTATGATAAGATTTTTTTTTTTTTCTTCTTTTTTTGGAGACGGAGTCTCAAGCTGTCACCCTGCGTAGAATACCATGATGTTATAGCTCACAGCAACCTCCAACTTGGGCTCAAACAATCCTCTTGGCTCAGTTTTTCTATTTTTCATAGAGACAGAGTCTCACTTTTGCTCAGGCTAATTTTGAACTCATGAGCTCAGGCAATCCACCTGCCTCAAAGTGCTAGGATTATAGGTGTGAGCCATTGTGCCTGGCTGGGTATGATAAGATTTTTCAATATATGTAAGGTCACAGCCTCGGAGAAGTCTTCAAACCAATAAACAAAATAGATTTTAAGGTGGTGCCCATAGCTCAGTGGGTAGGGTGCCAGCCACATACACTGAGGCTAGTGGGTTTGAACCCAGCCTGGGCCAGCTAAAATAATAATGACAACTGCACCAAAAATAGCCAGACATTATGGCAGGTGCCTGTAGTCCCAGCTACTTGGGAGGCTAAGGCAAGAGACTCTCTTAAGCCCAAGAGTTTGAGGTTGCTGTGAGCTGTGTCGCCACGACACTCTACCCAGGGTGACAGCTTAAGACTCTGTCTCAAAAAAAAAAAATGATTTTAACTAGCAAGTGGCTCTTAAAATGAGATATCATCTTTATAAGACTTACTCATGCTTTTAAGCTATTCCCTGAACTCTTCTATTTCATAGCCAGAGGACAATACAAAAACCCTTTTAATGTTTCTTTATGTATTTACTGAGCTTTCATGGACTTGTGGGAGTGCTTATTTTAGATTTCTGACTATGACTCTTTCATGTCCATCAAGTTCCAAGGATTAACAGTTCTTTCCGTGCTAACCTTTGGTATATTTGGATATTATTAGTCTTATGTTAAAGCACATCAATAGCTGTTTGAATTGTCTTTCTAATCCCAGGTACTGACATGAAAAAATGTTTTTAAAAAACTACCATTCTAGGATCATATGCTGAACACAGACATTCCTATCCTTTTTGAGGAGGAGGTATAGGTCTTTATGTTTACACATGTGAAAAAAAGGTAACCTCTTTGTCCACTTACTATTTAGCCTAAAGCTGAAGAGGACCTTTCAATTGACAGAGTTCTTGAGCCTGAACAAGATAAAATGAGCCAAGGGTTTCATCCTGAAAGAAACCCCTCTGACATAAATAAAGTAAAAACTCTGGAAGAAAACGGAGAAGAAGCTGAGCCTATACGTAATGGTGCTGAGAGTGTTTCTGAGAGTGAAGGAATAGATGCTAATTCAGGCTCCACCGATAGTTCTGGTGATGGGATCACATTCCCATTTAAACCAGGTAAGTTTGTCCCTACATTCCTGTGTGCCTCTTTCTTTCTCCCCTTCACTCTGCTGCAACATTAGAGAAATGATGCCTCCTCATAGTCCCAGCTACTCAGAAGGCTGAGAAGGCTGAGGCAAGAGGATTGCTTAAGCCCAAGAGTTTGAGGTTGCTGTGACCTATGATGACACCACAGCCCTTTACACAGGGCCAGAGAATGAGACTTTGTCTCAAAAAACTAAAAAAAAATCTTAACTTTTTTTTCCTGACTGTAGTTTAGTGTTTCCTTTGTTCATGAGGACATAAAATAAGTAGTGGAATCTGGTTTTTACTCTTAAGAGATAATACAGTCATGGGTCACTTAATAATGGGGATACATTTTGTGAATTATGGTGTTACATGATTTTGACAATAAGCAAACATCATAGACTTGTACTTACATAAGCCTAGAAGGTCTAGCCTACTACACACATGCCTATTATTCCTAGACTGCAGACTACACAACATGTTACCGTACTGAACACTGTAAGCAGTTATAACACAATAGTAAATATTCATATAGCAAATATATCAATATATAGAATAGGTACAAGGTATAAAAGATAAAAAATGGCTCACCTACTTCGGAAGCTGAAGGGGGAGAGTTGTTTAAGTCCACCAGAAGTTCAGCACTTCAATGAACTATGATTATGCTACTGTATGTCAGTCTGGGCAATAGAGTGGGACCTTGTCTCTAAAAAAGAAATTAAAGAAGGGCGGTGCCTGTGGCTCAACAGAGTAGGGCGCCAGCCCCATATACCGGAGGTGGCGAGTTCAAACCCAACCCCCAGGGAGAGGGAGGGGGGAGAAGAAATTAAAGAACAAAAGAAAAAAAATTGGGCAGTGCCTGTGGTCACTGGGTAGGGCGCCTGACCCATACACCCAGGGTGGCGGGTTCAAACCCGGCCCCAGCCAAACTGCAACAAAAAAATAGTTGGGCACTGTGGCAGGCACCTGTAGTACCAGCTACTTGGGAGGCTGAGGCAAGAGAATTGCCTAAACCCAGGAATCGGAGGTTGCTGTGAGCTATGTGACGCCACAGCACTCTAATGCGGGCGATAAAGGTAGACTCTTCTATACAAAAAAAAAAAAAAAAAAAAAAGTTGTATGGACACTTACCGTAAAATGTTGCTTACAGAATTGGAAGTTATTCTGGGTGAATGAGTGGTGAGTCTACATAAACTGCACTACATTTATTTATTTTTAACATTTATATTTATTTAATTTAATTTAATTTAATTTTTTTGAGGCAGAATCTCACTGTGTTGCCTCCCAAGTAGCTGTGACTACAAGCACCCAGCACAACGCCCAGCTATTTTTGTTGTTGGTGATGTTGTTATAGTTGTCATTGTTGTTTAGCTGGCCAGGGCCAGGTTTGAACCTGCCAGCGTTGGTGCATGGCCGGCACCCTAGCCACTGTGTTATGGGCACTGAGCCAACAGTTATATTTTTAAATAGTAAAGTCACCTTAGTTTTTCTGTAACTTTCTACTTCATAAAGTTTTTAATTTTCAAAAAAATTGTTGACCCTTATCTCTTAGTTTCATGCATTGTATAGCTGTACTCTAGAATATTTTCCTTTTCATATTCTTTTTAACTTTTTTCTATTTAAAAGTTTTCTATTTTCTATTTTTTTAACTTTTTAAGCTTTATTTAAAACAAAGACACAAACACATACATTAATTAAGGCCTACAAAGGGTCCCAATCACCCATATCACAGTCGGCCATCTTCTGAACTTGTCCCACTGGAAGGTGTCAGGGGCACAGGAACTGTCATCTCTTACGATAATAATGCCTTTTTCTGAAGGCATTGAAAGGCTTATCTGAGGCTGTTTTATGGTTAACTTTAGAATGTACTTCTTCTACTTACTAAATAAAGTTATGACAGGAAATATAGTAAATACATAAACCAGTGAAGTAGTTGTTCATTATCAAATATTTTGTACTGTATATAATTGTATGTGCTATTCTTTTATACAACTGTCAGCACAACATTTATTTACAACAGTATCACCACAAATGTGAATAATGTATTACACTACAATGTTAGGATTGCTACACCATCACTAGGCAATGAGTTTTTTTTAGCTGTATTATAACTTTATGGGTCCATTGTCACATATGCAGTCTATTTTTAACTGAGATATTATGCAGTATATGACTATATATAGAATACTCTACAAACGGTTTTCTGCCTATGTCCCTTTTCTTCTAGAATCCTGGAAGCCTACTGATACTGAAGGTAAGAAGCAGTATGACAGGGAATTTCTGCTTGACTTCCAGTTCATGCCAGCATGTATACAGAAACCAGAGGGCCTGCCTCCTATCAGTGATGTGGTTCTTGATAAGGTAAGTGTCATGTTCATATAACTGATTTCAATGATCAATTCAGGGAACTGATTTGAACTATTGGCAAATATGTGATATATGAACAATGTTTAGAATTTCTAGACCAAATGGTATATGAATAAAAATATATAATGTTGACCATGCTTAGTGGCTCACACTTGTAATACTAGTACTCCGGGAGGCAAGGGCGGGTGGATCACTTGAGCTCAGGAGTTGGAGACTAGCCTGAGCAACATTGAGACCCTGTCTCTACTAAAAATAGAAAAACTGAGGCAAGAGGATGGCTTTAGCCCAAGAATTTGAGGTTGCTGTGAACTATAATGCCACAGCACTCTAGTCAGAGCATCAGAGTGAGACTGGGAGGCCGAGGTGGGCGATTGCTTGAGCTTAGGGGTTTGAGACCAGCCTGAGACAGAGTGAGACCCCAGCTCTAAAAATAGCTGGGCATTGTGGTGGGCACCTGTAGTCTCAGCTACTCAGGAGGCTAAGGCAAGAGAATCTCTTGAGCCCAATAGTTTGAGGTTGCTGTGAGCTAGGCTAATGCCCTAGCACTCTAGCCTGGGCACCAGAGTGAGATTCTGTCTGAAAGGAAAAAAAGATGAAAAGAAAGAAACCTAGGAAGTTGTTTATTAGATCAAATATGTGGGAATCAACATAATTCAAATGATAATATCTCTCAAAATTTCCCTAATAGAAAATTCTAGTGATCATATTTCTTAGTCTTGTGCACATAGATAGGTATCATTCCTCTTTGCATATGACCTTTGTAGTGCACATAGAAAATTAATGTAATTGGCTGGCACCCATAGTTCAGTGGTTAGGGCGCCGTCCACACGAACTGGGGCTAGTGGGTTCAATACCGGCCTAGTGCTGCTAAGCAAACAAACAAAAACAAAACAGCCGGGCTTATGGCAGGTGCCTGTAGCCCTAGCTACTAGTGAGGCTGAGGCAGAGAGTTTGGTAAGAGTCCAAGAGTTTGAGGTTGCTGTGAGCTATAATGCAATAGTACTCTACAGAGGGTGACAAAGTGAGACTCTGTCTGAATTAAAAAAAGAAAAAAGAAAGAAAATTAGTATAATCAATGTTTGTTTTTTTATTAAATTTAAAGGAAGCTCAGATGTGTATCTGCTGAAGTAATTTTGTGTACATTAAAGATAAACGCATGATGATGACTAGGCTTGTTAAAAATTTTTGTTTTTAAGAATTATTTATACATAACCAAAATGTAGAGATGATCTTGTAGAATGATATCCACCTCTTATGGAGATGTCTGCCAGGTATCTACTAACCCAGACCTTATTTGGATTATTTTACTTACTTAGGGTAATAGGTCTTCCTATTTCTGTTGATATATCCATGTCTTCTTTCTTATATACTTATGTGGGGACAGTTGAATGATTAATTAGTGGTGCCAATCTGAGGCAACTTGAGGGGGCAAATGTTGTATTGACTAAATTATATTATCCTCTTAGAAAATATTTCTGGGCTTGGTGCCCATAGTTCAGTGGTTAGGGCTCTGGCCACATAGGCAGGTGGGTTCAAACCTGGCCCCAACCTGCTAAACAACAATGACAACTGCAACAGTGACAAAAAAAAAAAAAAGCCAGGCATTGTGGTGGGTGCCTATAGTCCCAGCTACTTGGGAAGCTGAAGCAAGAGAATCACGTAAGCCCAAGAGTTTGAGGTTGCTGTGAGCTGTGACATCACAGCACTGTACTGAGGGCGACATAGTGAGACTCTTTAAAAAAAAAAAAAAAAAAGAATATGTTCCAGTTCCATCCATGTATACATGAACAAGGATATATGTGAAACTTAGTAAATGTAGAATATAACGGTCTTAACACAATAACTAAGAAAATGCCAGGAAGTCTATATTAACCAGTGTGATGAAAATGTGTCAAACTGTTTATAAAACCAATGTGTGGTGCCCCATGATCGCATTAATGTACACAGCTATGATTTAAAATTAATTAAAAAAATATATATATATATATCTGCCTATCTTGCCTTCCTATATGTTTCTGACTTTGGCCATTCAACAGTTGATTTCTCATTAAGCCACTATTTTGCTGAGTGCATAGTCACATTATATGCTTACAAAGTCAGAAATCTCAGATTAATAAGGAAGACAAAGGGAAGCTTAAATGTCATCACACATGAACCATAGCTCCTTCAAGATTTATTGTTTACTCAAAATACATGTTGTACTTAGTATAAGTCTATGGCATCAAAGCTAAAATGAACAGCAGGATTTCTGGAAGGTAGATATGCTAATATTTTGGTGAATATAGTTTTTAAAATATCCAAATTTGGCACTAGTTCAGAGGATTTCAGAACAGTGCCATTGGTCTGGTCCTAAATATCTAGTAAGCCAGTCTACTGATTATGTGTACGTTCTCTTAAATATTCAGTCCCCAGGTATCAGAAAACCAGTGTCCTAATGGCTTCTAAGAATAGCCTAGGAGAAGTATCGTGGAGATTACACTTCTTCTGGATCAGAGCACAGAACATACCATTTCAGCCGACAGAACCTTTCAGTCATTGTTTTTGTTATTTTTGTGGCACTGAATGCTCTGGAATGCATGTTAAACTTTACTTTGCTTTTCCGTGTAGATCAACCAACCCAAATTACCAATGAGAACACTGGATCCTCGGATTTTGCCTAGAGGACCAGACTTTACTCCAGCCTTTGCAGATTTTGGAAGACAGGCACCTGGTGGAAGAGGTGTACCTGTAAGTGCAAGTTCCCTACAACCCAATTATTTAGAAATTGTCATACTCCATGACATCTTGTCTGTCAGCAACAGAGCATCTTTTATTTGTTGATTCCTCTAATCAAGGAGCAGTAGAAGAGACAAAGACTATACTTCCCCTACTAATATTAAAGCAAATAAAGAATGCACTAATAGTTGTTTTTACTTGAAAGAAGCTGGTCTCCATTAATTTGGTCTTCATTTTTATAAAAATATTTTTTCAGTTTAAATGACCTGCAAATAGGCTTTAAAATAGACAAGATTCATACTTTCTTTTGAGGTGTCCTGATGCACTGGAGATCTCTAATGACATTCAGTAATGGTCATGTCTTTGTCTTTGTTTCTACAGATTTGCAAAGTGCAGAGCAAGCACGGATTGCCAATTCTGGATCAGAGCAAAGCCCCAACTTGCACTCCACTGGCGATGTCGCACCCACCCCTGAAGAGCCTGCCTCTAGGGGTGCGCTGAACCTTTTTTTTTTAAAAAACAATAGTCTTTGGTGCATAATATTTTCTGTTTTGCTGTTATTATTTACTATAGGTCGTGAAGTCAAAAATGTGAGCAAATGACATGTATAAAAGTACAGTATTGGTAAACTGCAGATTGCCATTACACCCCCAGGGGCAGGCTCTTCAGCAGTGGAAGTGGCATCACCATGGAGTTGTGCTGGGGCACTGCACTGTGCAGGATTTGGCAGGCTCTGCCTATTCCATGCTTTGTAGACTCACAGAAAGCATGAGGAAAGTTGCCAATGATGTGAATGCCTCTTTTCTGCAAGTTAGAATGGTATAGAGGGGACTTAATCTCATTAAGTTCTGGAGGAGCTTGGGGTTTGATGTATATTTGCAGATGACCCTGTTAAGACTGTGTTATGCTTATAAAAATATTTTTGCATAAGGTGACACTTTTTATTTCTCCATCACCTTTTCGTTTCCAGAATGGCAACTTTTGAAACCTGCTTTGAAATAAGACTGTACTGTTTAAAAACAAATGTCATTTTGTAGATATTTAAATTATTATTTGCCTGCAGCCAAATGCTGATCAAAAATATCTGAATGCCCACAGTGCATTGGAAGCTTTGAAAAAGCTACAAAAACTTCCTTAATTGGAAGTATGTTGTTTATTAACATTACCATATTAGAGAACTTAGTGTGTGACATTACACTGTTCTCACACAGGTTTGAAAGATAATACTTTTTTCTTGAAGCTGTTTTCTAAAGCTTCACGAGAAAGTCTTACAAAGCAGATTTCTAGAAACCATTTAATACTTGTACAGCATTATTTCGTTTTTTGATGTTTAAATTCATATTTGTATAAATGTACAAGTTATGCTCATTTTGGTTTAAATCTTTGTTTTGTCAAACATTTGAAATAATGTCTATGCCCTTTTGATTCTCTGGATAACAACATCAGTGGTTTTTATAATATTGCTGTAGTTTTATTGTATGTCATTCACATTAAGTATGAATCCTCTTCAAGTATATATTGTCACCTTTCCTTATCATTTTGGTATTCATTATTTGATAACAGTTATGACAGAAGTGAAATATTATGAGTTGAGAATAAGCTTATATGTCTTTTAAAATATTGAAAATAGAAAATGTATTTTAAAAGTAACTTTATAGCAAAATTTGTTGGCCAACTCACTTATATGCCTGCATATATCAATCAGATCTATGAATTATTCTGGTACATTCAAACTAATGTGACTGGCAATGAGGCATTATCAAGATTTTGTACTATCTCTAAAAAAGTTAGGGTTAATTATTAAATTTTCTTATTTTAAGTAACATTGTTATGTGTCAAAAGTTAGTCAATTCTTGGTTTCTTGGGGTAATGTTGGTATGTTAAGCCTTAATGCAAGCCTCTTCCCTATAACGGACATTCTTCACTTAATTTTCTCAGCCTACCTTAGCATATTGATGTAGATACGGGTGGGAATGTCACAGGACACTAATATCTAACATACATATAAAGGAACAAAAATTAATGGTTTGGAAAATGACCACCTAATGATAATAAAATCTGTGAGGTGTGCTCCGTACTTATAGCTCAAGTAGTCATGACTTCTAGCATAAACTTTTCTGCAATAAATGTGTTACAAAGTTTTTTGTTTTTGTTTTTTGAGACAGTCTCAAGCTGTCATCCTGGGTTGAGTACCATGGCGTCACAGCTTACAGCAACCTCCAACTTTTGGGCTTAAGCAATTCTCTTGCCTCAGCCTCCCAAGTAGCAGGGATTCCAGGCGTCCACCACAATGCCCAGTGCCCAGCTATTTTTTTGTTGTTGCAGTTGTCATTGTTTTAGCAGGCCTGGGCCGTGTTCAATCCCACCAGCCTCAGTGTATGTGGCTGGCACCCTACCCATTAAGCTACTGGTGCCACCTACAAAGTATTTTTAATGCATACGATTGTTTTAAAATGTCGTATGCAGCTGCCACGGTAGCTCAAACCTGTCATTCTATCACTCTGGGTGGCCAAGGCAGGTTGCTTGCGTGAACACGGGGTTCAAGACCAGCCTGAGCAAGAGTGAGACCCCCATGTCCACTAAAAATAAGAAAACTAGACAGTTGTGGTGGGCACCTATAGTTCTAGCTACTTGAGAGGCTGAGGCAAGAAAATCACTTGAGCCCAAGAGTTTGAGGTTGCTATGAGCTAGGATGCCATGGCATTCTACCCAGGGCAACAGAATAAGACTCTCAAAAAAAAAAAAAAAAGAAGTCATGTGCTGTTATGTATAGTTTTGAAACATAAATGTCCTTCAATGGATAGTAAATTACATATCTATTGAAAATGCCTAGGAAATACCATCTCTCTATTTTAAACAATCAAACCAAACTAGTTTTGATGATTTTTAATTTAAAAAAAAATTTGGTTGGTTCTTATTTATTTTTTATTTTTATGGGTACAAAATGTTTGTATATCTTTTTTTTGCAGTTTTTGGCCGGGGCTGGGTTTGAACCCGCCACCTCTGGCATATGGGGCCAGCACCCTACTCCTTTAAGCCACAGGCGCCACCCCAGTGTTTGTATATTTTGATGATAGAGTACTGAGTACCTGTGATTATTTTTATTTATTTATTTATTTATTTATTTATATAGACATGTATGAATTAATCAGGTCTAGTTAAATGGGGTATCCATCACTGCAAGCATTTATCATTTCTTTGTGTTAGGAACATTACAATTCTACTCTCTTATTTATTTCAAAGTGTACTCTAATTTACTGTTGATTATAGTCCACTTATCGTTGATTTGTGTGCTACCAAATATTGCTTATTGTAACTAATTATTGTGGATCTAGAGTAGTAACTTCATTTTGATTTTTAAGATTAGCTGATTTATTATAAAAATCCTAAAAGCAAAATCTCCATCTCTCTCTCTCTCTCCCCTTGCTCTGTCACCTAGGCTGGAGTACAGTGATGAGATCATAGTTCATTGTAACCTCCAACTCAGTCAATCCCCCTGCCTCTATTTTGAAAATTTATTTAAGAGATGGGGTCTTGCTTTGTCTCCCAGGCTGGCCACAAACAATTCTCAAGCAATCTCCTGCCTCAGCCTCTCCTTTTTCTCTTTAAAGCAAAACTTGGTTGTCTCTAGTCTATATAAATTGCTAGTGCCAGCTTGAGAAAGCACAAGACCCCGTCTGTCTCTACTAAACATGAAAAACTGAGGCTAGGGAAGGTGGCTCACACCTATAATCCTAGCACTGTGGGAGGCTGAGGCAGGTGGATTGCCTGAGCTCAGGAGTTTGAGACCAGCCTGAACAAGAGCAAGACCCCATCTTGAAAAAACAGGCAAGCATTGTGGCAGGTGCCTGTAGGCCCAGCCACTTGGGAGGCTGAGGCAAGAGGATCCCTTGAGTCCAAGAGTTTGAGATTCCTGTGAACAGTAATGCCATGGCACTCAATTGCAGGGCAGCTGAGTAAGATTCAGTCTCAATAATAATAATTATTATTATTATAATAAATGTAAAAAATAAAAAACAGTATAAAAATGAAAAACTGAGACAAGAGGATCACTTGACCCTAAGAGTTTGAGGTTGCTTTGAGCTATGATGCCTCTGCACTCTATCCAGAAGGACAAAGTGAGACTCCGTCTCAAAAAAAAAAAAAAAAAAAATCTAGTGAATATTGGTTCTGTTTTCTTTGATTACCCAAGTAAGCATAGAGGTTATAGTCTCTAAATGAGAAAAGAGTGATACATACCAAATTCTAAAGCATAGATGGCTATACTTTTTTTATATAACACATTTGTGAAAAATTGGAGTAAAAAAAGTTAAGCTTCAGGCTCACCTAAAAAAATACTGTGGCTGACTAATCAACCCCAAATTTTAATGCTTCATTTTAGTTCTGACATTCTAGAGTTTGACCACATTGTGTCTTAAAGTTCTTCCTCTAGCCATTAATCAGGATTGTCTATCTTTCAGGCAAAGAAAACAGGCATCTTTTTTTTTTTTAATGTACCATAACTTAGCACAGGATCCTATATTTTGTTTGTGTTTAGTTAATAAGTCATTCATCATACAGTACTACTTTTTAACATTACTATGAATTTAAGGATTTGTTTTAATTTTTTCACACACAAAAAGAAACATAAAATGTTTCTTGTGATTCTCTCAGTAACTTTTTTAGGTATGGGAGGCATTGTATATATGAGAAAGCTTAAACTTGGCAAAGATAGTAGACTATAGCAACTTTGCTCATAAGTAACAAATTTTGACTCTAGACTCCAGTTCTTTGGTCTCCTCCAATGCCTTTTTTCTTCACAGTACCACTGTCTGTCAGGCATTGATATTTCGGAAAGTGAATTCATTCTCAGAATGTAAATATAAGAACATTGGAGATTGACTTATTGATAGTTATAAATCCTTAGAATTATATAAATATATCAAGGACTCAGAATACTCACATATTTGTGAAATGTGTTTATGTTCATTATATCTAGAGAGATACAAATATAATTAAATTTGTCTTTAGAGCTGTGCATAGATTATAATTTTAAGTATTTTATCCTGGACTGACAATTTCTTAGGCATTCAAAAATTTATTTTCTTTTAAGCAATGTATTTATTTATTTACTAATATTTCTCATATCTCTGTGTCTCTCATTTGAAGTTTACACCTACTTGCTTTGCAGCAGGCTAGGGATATTGGCTTCAATCTTATCTGTCACATGCCATGTTCAAATCTCAAGGCCTATTTCTTGTTGTTTGCAGTAGTTTTTGGAAATGAACCTTTTCTGACTTTATCTCCAGATATATAAGGTTTCTTATGTGATTTTGATACAATTTCCTCTCATTATACCCAGAAATATTTGTTCTAACCACATTTGTATTTGCAGATACATAGATTAAATTAAATGTGTTGTGGTATAATTATTAATTTGAGCTTAATGCAAGCATTGAACAAGTTGTTTTTTTGTTTGTTTGAGATAGAGTCTCACTTTGTTGCTTGTTGCTCTAGGTAGAGTGCCTTAGTGTCCTAGCTCACAGCAACCTCAAACTCTTGGACTTAAGCGATTCTCTTGCCTCAGCCTCCAGAGTAGCTGGGACTAAGCCACCCAAGCTCTTGCTCTGGCTCAGGGTGGTCTCGAACTCCTGAGCTCAGGCATGAGCCACCTCACCCAGCCAAAAAAATTATTATGAAGCCACACTAGTCATCCAGACATTAATTAGTTGGCATGTTTTCTTAACAGAATTATTTTGTCTGGAGCTGCCTTACCAAGTTTCAGTTATAAATACATGTTGTTATAGTGGTACTGTCTCATTTAGCACCTGTTCTCTGTTAGTATTTTTCTAGTATTATGGTCTTTAGTTTCTTTTAGTTTTATCATGCCTAATTCCTCTAGGTTTATCTGACCTGTTTTTTAATGTTTGCCAGATAATTTGAGATTATATTATCAGTACTGTATCATTAGCTGGATGCATTTAACAAGATTGGTATTAGTTTCCCAGAAATTCTGGTTTGATCCTGATGGCGTCCCTGATACTACCATTTCTAATTGGGACAAATAGTAAAGCTAAGGGAATAATTCTATCAATGATTGATACCTAAAGGCTTTTAAGGTTAATAGCTTATGCATCAGACCGTGTCTCTCTTAGAAGCTTTTTATATGACGTATGACATTTCTGTCTGTACTTCTTTCCCTGAAACTTCATGTGAATTCAAAGGGGCATTGTTTGGGAATTAAGTGAGAAGTGATTCTCATCTGTGTATGTTGTGTGATCTTTTTCCCTTCTCTCTTGAAATCTAATGGCTAGTTCAGTGCAATTAAGGGGAAAGAAAGAAAAGTAGAATGGCAGTATTTGCTTGGCATTTAAGGAATGATATATCAGAAAAAGTAATGCTAGCCTCAGCACCCATAGCTCAGTGCTTAGGGCGCCGGCCGCATACACTGAGCCAGGCAGGTTCGACCCCAGCCCCAGACTACTAAACAATAATGAGAACTACAACAACAACAACAACAACAAAAACTAGCCAGGTGTTGTAGTGGGCACCTGTAGTCCCAGCTACTTGGGAGTCTGACGCAAGAGGATCACTTAAACCCAAGAGTTTGAGGTTGCTGTGAGCTGTGACACCACAGCACTCTACCAAGGGTGACCAAGTGAGACTCGGTCTTAAAAAAAAAAAAAAGTAATGCTAGTCAACAGCAGGTCTAGGAGGTAACAGAACTTAGTATGAACCCAGGTATTTAATCTTGGAAAACAATTTCCAAATATTTAAGGTAGCAACTGTTACGAATTTTTGGTACATAAAAGCATCTTTTCATTTACCCCATTATCTCATACTTACTTTGTTAGGACACACCAGCAATTATTGGTTTTAACTGAAGAGTACAGTTGGAACCCAATAGTAACAATGGAGGAAGGTATCTTTTTAGAGAGTAATTTAGTTTCACTCTAATTTATGATACTGATGGGTTTATTTTAGTATTTCTGATCCAGAAAATTGAGAGGGATTCCTTATGATATGCAATCAGGCTGAGTTCAGTGTGTTCTGCCAAAAATTTTAGTGATGAGGTTGTATTTTCATTTTACCCTGAAGTATAGAAACCCAATTTTTGAAGCAGATTTACAGCTTTGATTATTATAGCCTGTGAATTTTTGTAATTTTTTTTTGAGATAGAGTTTCACTTTTGTTTCCTCAGGCTAGCGTTCCGTGATGTCATAGCTCAGCAACTTCAAACTCTTGTGCTCAGCCTCCAAAGTATCTGGGACTATAGGCACCTACCACAATGCCCAGCTAGTTTTCTATTTTTATAGTGGAGATAGGGTATTACTCTTGCTTGGACTGGTCTAGAACTCCTGATCCCCAAGCAAAGCACCAGCCTCAGCCTCCCAAAGTGCTAAGATTATAGCATGAGCAACCTCGCCTGGTTAATTTTTGTAATTATTGAAGTGACCAGCCCACAGTCATACAACCAGTAAAATGTAGAACTTCATTTAGGGGTCGTCTTTCTTGTTAGAAATAACAGCTTTATCAAACAAAGTGATTTTCTGTCTCATTTAGCGCCTTAGGTTCTAAAATTATAGTGATGGAGAATGATGGTATGTTGGTGGTATCCTAAGATCATTTTCTTTTCTTTTTTTTTTTTTAATTAAGTTATAGCTGTGTACATTAATGCAATCATGGGGCACAATGTACTGGTTTTATATACAATTTGAAATGTTTTCATCAAACTGATTAGCATATAAATGTCTGAACACAATAACTAAGAAAATGCCGTAAAGGCTATGTTAACCAGTTTATTTTTCTTCAATCCCCCCTACCCTCAAAAAGATCACATCTAACTTGATGGCCTAATATCGTCTCAGTGTTTGGTGTGATCATCAGGCTTGACTTGAACAGCACAACAGACAAATTATAAGTAGATGTAATATTCTTATCCTAGTTGTTGAATGTTGGACCACGGAGATCTCAACCTGGCCAAAGAAGAGAACCCAGAAAGATCATCACAGTTTCTGTAAAAGAAGATGTACACCTGAAAAAAGCAGAGAATGCCTGGAAGCCGAGCCAGAAACGAGACAGCCAGGCTGAAGATCCTGAGAACATTAAAACCCAGGTAAAAATAGAAACATATCATAAGATTGTTTTGGAATTATAATAATATATTAAAAAATTGATTTGACTTGTTTTGCCTTATTGATATAGGTAGACATAGCAATTTCAGACTTTTTATGTTTGTTTTTCTATTGAAAACATATTCTAAAAGCCATCATGGACGCCAGGCAACCTAATATGTTGTCCTGAAATTGGTGTCTGTGTGCCTTGTGAGAATAGTCACTCATGTTCTGAGTATTTACATGTGATAGACTTTATCATGTAGGCTAAACTTAATAAGTTAAAACGTATTTTTAGATTCTCAGTGATTGACTATCCTGTGCTAATCTAATTACTATATTGCTTTCTGTCTTCTTGGCAGGCCTTTACATCTAATAATCTAGAATTTATAATAATCTAGAATTTAGAAACCCATTTTTTTTTTTTTAAGAGGCTTTTGGAATAAAGTTTAATTCTTTGCCATCTTTTTGTGCATATTCTCCTCTCAGAACTTTTAAGGTAAATTGGATGAAGTTCTTTAATCCATTCAAAAATAATTTTTGTATGTCAAATTTCATCCTTTATTTAGCTTTTCCTTGCAGTGCCAGTTCCTATGCTTGGGTTACTGCTTAACCCAAGCAAATGCTTAACATTTGAATGTTTTTACTTATAGGCACCAAACCTGGAATCTTTTCTTAAAATTGACATCTGTACCAGAGCTAGGCATCACAGATCACCTATCAACTTTTTGGTGTCTGATTCCCTATATATCTTTCTTATTACCATGAGGAGTTCAGTGTAACAATTGAAAGTTCTAGCTCTGGAGGCAGAGTATCAGCTCTGGTTAGGCGGGTTCTTAATCTGAACTATAAAATGAAGGTATAATAATAACTACCTCATAGATAGTAGATCCCTTGTGATTTTCTATGTAGAAAATTATATCTCTGCAGGGATAGTTTTACTTTTTTCCTTTCCAGTCTTTATACATCTTTTTCTTTTCTTTGTTGTAATGATTAGGATGTCTAATATGATATCTAATAGAAATAGTTAAAATAGATGTTTTTGTTTTGATCTTAAAATTAGGGGAAAGCATTTAGCCTTCCACCATAAAGTAGGGGTGTGGATGACCTTTCTCTAGTTGAGGAAGGTTCTTTCTATTCCTAATTTGTTCAGTGTTTTTCCAACATTACTTTAAAAGACTTCTGCCTAACTAGTCAAGCATAGTGGTGCACACTTGTAGTCCCAGTTACTCTGAAGGCTGAGTTAAGAGGATTGTTTAAACCCGAAGAGTTTGAGGTTGCTGGGAGCTTTGAAGGCTCTGCATTCTACCAATGGTGACAGAGTGTGAGACTCTGTCTCAAAAAAAGAAAAAATAAGAACTAGGCCAGGTGTGGTGACTCATGCCTGGTGCAAGCCATAAATGCCACGGCACTGAACCCCAGGGCAAATGAGTGAGCCTCTGCCTCAGAAATAAAAATAAATAAATTAATATAAAAGACTTCTGCCTAGTTCCATATCAAAATTTATGTTATACCATAATTTAGACAAATTCCTTTTTATACATTGACATTATTTACTTACTATAATGTATCACTAAGTAAGAAATTACAGGTTCAGAGAACACATTGTTCATTTCAAAGCTTTTTTGATATACATTGCCAAATTGCCCTTAGAAATGTACAGTAGGACTCGGTGTCCATAACACATTGGCTATGGCACTGGCCACATACACGGGGCTGACAGGTTCGAACCCAGCCCAGGCCAGCTAAACAACGACAACTACAACAAACAAATAGCTGGGTGTTGTGGCAGGTGTCTGTAGTCCCAGCTACTTGGGAGGCTAAGGCAAGAGAGTCACTTAAGCTCAAGAGTTACAGGTTGCTGTGAGCTGTGACACCACGGCACTCTATCGAGGGCAAAATTATGAGACTCTGTCTCAAAAAAAAAAAAAAAAAAGAAAGAAATGTACAGATGACGTTCCCACCAATGAAGTGTGAATATACCCGGTTCCTAGAATTTCTATCAGTAGTGAAAAAAAGTATTGTAATTCTGGACTATTTTATAAAATAAATGAGTTTAATTATTTCTGTGACCAGTTCACAGCTTTTGTTAATAATTTGAAAAGTTGAACTTCTAAATTATTAAGAAATCAATCCTTAGCATAAAGCACCATGTTGTCATAGCTACTTTAATGCTCTTTTCATTTTTGTGGCCCTTCTAGGAACTTTTTAGAAAAGTTCGAAGTATCTTAAATAAATTGACACCGCAGATGTTCAACCAACTGATGAAACAAGTGTCAGGACTTACTGTTGACACAGAGGAGAGGCTGAAAGGAGTCATTGACCTGGTCTTTGAGAAGGCTATTGATGAACCCAGTTTCTCTGTGGCTTACGCAAACATGTGTCGATGTCTAGTAACGGTAAGAAGAGAGGAAGGAGTAAAACCAGAAATCTTCAAGAGGTATATTCTCCCCTCACTACACATTCTTCCCAGAATTGTTATTGGGGCAACGTAAAGGGGAGAATATATTTTTAGCACTTATTGATATAATATCCTCATTTTACAAAGAGAATCCTCTTCTATTAAAGTATATTATATACTCACTGCTGGAGAGGAATGTGCAGACTAGACTAAAATGGGCATGAGATGGTCTCACCCAGTGTGAGAAAGATTGAGTAAGGTTTAAATTAGTAATTTAAATTATTGTCACGGACAACCATTTTTTTCCTAGGTGTATGTTATAGAAATAAAGCAAATGCTTATTTCCACATTTAATTAAATTTCATATTTAAATTTCAAATTTCTAACCTTTGTGAAAATGAAAGGATAGTTTTCATATGGTCCAAAAGATTTCAAATTGATAATTTTATCTCGTTATAAACTGTTAGATTTCTCTCTCTTAACATTGTGCGTAGCCATTTAATCCCCACTACCTGTCAAATCTAGCGCAAGACAGAGTGGGAGACCAGAGAGCTTCTGATTAGTGTTTATTGCCCTGCTCTATTCTGCAGTCACAGAATTGCCATGTACCATCTATGCTCTCTCTTGCTGTTACTGGTAGTTGCCAAGGTACTTGTGTCCTTTAACTTTTGCGTTAAAATATGTGTCCTTTAACTTTTGAGCTTCTTCTTAATAATCACAACTCATTGTCATCATGCCTCAATTTTTAGAAACCATGAAAGTGCAAAATTCTGTCATTCTTCCTAGATTTTTGATATCCATTTCAAAGGTGGGTAAGTCTTTTGGGGCATGGAAAAGTTACATCTTCTGTCTTTAAGGAACTCAAAATCCGTCTTGAAAAAAACAACATTTCTAAGAAAAAAATCACTTACAAGGTATTTTGTGACATAGCAGTGTGGTGATGTTTCAATCGATGGTTTAGATAAAAAAAAAAAAAAAATATGTTAGAGGAAGAAGAAATTATGATGAGGGAGTGACAAAACTTTTATGAAGCAAATAATGTTTGAGTTGGACCAAGGATGATGGGTAGTACAAGTATAGAGAAGAAAGATTGTATAAGGTACATTCAAGTGTCACGAACCAGCTTCAACCCACCAGGGCAGCATGCTTGCAGAAGAGTATACAAATCATTAGTGTACCACTCCCTGTATATCAGCGGAGTAAATGAACCTTACACCCTGGTCGGTATTCTTTACTCTTCCTTAAAAGTAACCACTTCTGGTGGTGCCCGTGGCTCAAAGGAGTAGGGTGCCCGCCCCATGTACTAGAGATGGTGGGTTCAAACCTGGCCCTGGCCAAAAACAGCAAAAAAAGTAACCACTTCTTTGACTTCTAACACCAAAGCTATTTTAACGTTTGAGATACTGAGAGGCTGAAATAAAATGACAAAAATAGAATCATAGGTTCCTAATACAAACCAAATATAAACCTCAAACAATTATAGGAGTAATGAATATCTAAGTATGAAAAGCCAAGTTTTAGAAGAAAGTGCAAGAATGGGAAAAGATTTTCATAGCAAGATTAAAAACACAAAGAAAAATATTAAATTGTTGCCTAGTGCGATGGCTCACACCTATAACCCTAGCACTCTGGGAGGCTGAGGCAGGTGGATTGCTTTAGCTCATAAGTTTGAGCCCAACCTGAGGAAGATGGAGACCCTGTCTCTACGAAAAATGAAAAACTGAGGCAAAAAAGGATCACTTGAGCCCAAGAGTTGGAGATTGCTATAAGCTATGAGGCACTCTACCAATAGTGACAAAGTGAGAATCTGTCTCAAAAAGAAAAAAAAAAATTATAGTTTTTGGTACAGCAAAAGATACTATTAATAAATAAATTTAAAGATAAAACCTCAGCTTGGGAGAATCTATTTGGAGTACATGCAACTTGGCAAAAATAGTAGAAGCCAAGAATTAAGGAGGAAAAAGAAGTCATTATTAGAGAAGTGATAAATCAAAAAAAAGATAAATCCTGATCCTGTATAATTCACTCTCTCGAGATTGAAAAAAATAAAACCATTTTAAATGTTCACAAATATGAGTGAACATCAGCCTCCAATGTTCACTTTGGAGAATAAATAAATTGTAGTGTTGAAGATACTCGTATACTATTCCACAAAAATTTTACATGTTGGTATATACCTCAGAGAAATTCCCAGATTTGCAAAAGGAATCATACATAGGATTATTTATTTTTATATTGGCTTAAATAGTGAATAATAGCAAACAATTCAAATAGGCTGCCTAAATAGGCCACTAAAAGTATACTATAATTTTTTTTGATTAATGGATTTGAATTATAAGTATATAGCAATAATTAAACTTAATGAAGTAGGAGCAAGATGCCCAGTAGTTCATGCCTGTAAACCAGTCTAGTTAGGAAGCTGAGGCAGGAAGATCACTTGAGGCCAGGGAGTCAAGACCAGCCTGGGCAACACAGTCAGATCCTATGTCTAAAGTAAAAATAAAAAACAATTAGCCATAGGTGGTAGAGTGTGTCTGCAGTCCTAGCTATTTAGGAGGCTTGCTTGCATTCAGACGTTTAAGGCACCACTTCTCCACAGCCTGGGGAAGCACAGCAAGACCCTTATCTCTTTAAAATAAAAATGAAATGATGAAATAGTATTAATTGTATTGTCATGGGTCAACCTCATATATGCAAGAAAAAATTATTAAATAAATACCTAATAAAATGCAAATTGGAAATAACAGACATTAAATTTAATATAAGGAAGAGAAGAAAGTGAGATTATGCAAAAGTATGCATGAGTAATGGCAAATTAGGTAATTCAGACTATCCTTCCATGGAGAACAATTAGAAAAACTTGTCACATTTTTAAAAATGTTGAATGCATCTGTCCCAGAGGAGAGATCAGTAAGCCCAACACCAAAAACGCAGAAAGACTTTTACTCTTTCCCAGTCTCTATCCTGCAGTACCCCCTCTCTAACCTTCCTCCACTGGTGTAGCCTCCCAGGCAACCTGTATACTTTAAGGGCCAGATAGAGTTGGGTCTGGTCCCCCACCCACTGGCCTTTTATGCTTATATTCTATACTTTCAGTCTCTTAAACAGGCTTTTTGTTGAGGGGAGGGGGGTTGGTGGATCTTGAAGGCATCGGAGAGCTAAACACTTAAAGAGTCACTAAAAGCTAAAATTCTATAAAAAGTAGAAATCCAAAGAAGACAGTGAAACGTTTCATAATGTTCCACCCTCTGGAAGAGTCAGCTAAAAGACTTGAACGAGTCATTTTTTGTAGGTTTGCTGGGCCGGGGAGGTTAAAAGTTGAGACTAAGGCCCACATAAAAGAATGACAGAAGCTCTAATAAATCCTCTTATATTTTAGGTTGAGATCCCAAAAGACTGAATGCTTGGAGTAAAGGTGAACCAGAAATTGACCTCCTCTCATAAGGACTTATATCACATTATCTCATCCTTGAGTTTGGATTATAGTTCTTTGAGATTATTAGTGCCCTAATAGGTACCTGCAAAATGCAGGCAAAAATGTGAGATTTTTGTAGTAGTCTTCAAGTTATTTCTGTGAACAATTTTTCAAATAAAATATTCAACACACAACTAGAAATATTCAAGTCCACCAGTGTCTCACAGGGGCTTCCGATGAGGACTTTATCAGGCATAGATTTTAAATGACTGTAATTACTATGCTCAAGGGAATAAAGATGAGATTATAAATTCCACTGACTTAGAAAGTATATGAAAGAAACAAATTCTAGAACTAAATTTTGTAATAAAATTAAGAATTTAGTTAATGGATTTAATAGCAGATTTGACACAGCTAAAGAGAAGAATTATAAACGAGAAGATAGGACTTACTAATAAAACGTTCAGAATGAAGCATAGAGAAAGCAAGAGATGAGAAATACAAAAAGGATAGTAAGAGATAACCAAGATTCTATAAATAGATCTAACTTTGCTCTAGTTGGAGTCTTAGTAAGAGAGGTAATAGAATTTTAAGAAGCAATAACTGAAGAGAACAGCTGAGAAGTTTTTCATAATTTCTGACACATTAACAAGATTTTTTTTTTTTTTTTTTTACAAACCCCCCAAGTGAATTTTTTTAATGAAAATGAAAGAAAAGTTTTAGGCTAGTCATAGTAAAGCTACTAACAACAAAAGATTAAAAAATAGAAAAATAGGGGCAGCACATGTGGTTCAGTAGGTAGGGCACCAGCCCCATATACCCAAGGTGGTAGGTTTGAACCCAGTCCCAGCCAAACTGCAACAAAAAAATAGCCAGGCATTATGGCAGGCACCTCAACATGTGAGCTAAAGCGATTCTCTAATCTTAGCCTCTCAAGTAGCTGGGACTACAGGCACCTGCCACAATGCCCAGCTAGTTAGTTTTTCTAGTCTCGCTAAGGCTGGTCTCAAACTCCTGAGCGCAAGCAATCCATCTGCCTTGGTTTTCCAGAGTGCTAGGATTACAGGCATGTGCCACTGCATCCAGCCCATAACTCAGTTTTTTAAGGGACAAGAGCTTTGCACAGACACTTCACAAAATATCACATGAGAAATGTGAAAAAATTAATAAACTTAGGTAGAAAACAAAAACAAGCAGTAATACCAGATTTCTAAATTTACCAGTTATTTGCAGATATTTGAAGCAACAAGGACTCTGACATACTGCTAGGGGAAATAAATCTCAATTGCAACCATCACTTTGGAGAAGAGTTGAGCTTTATATACTAAAGCTAAAGTTTATTTTTCTGCTATAACCCAGCATTTCCATTCTTGGGTATAAACCCAACCAATAAATATAAAAATTCTTACATGCTAGGAAACATACAAAAAATGTTTGTAGTATTTTCCATACTGGGAAACAAACAAACAAACAAACAAACAATTTCCATCAGTAGTAGAATACACACAAATTGATACATGTTTATACAAGAACAATGAACCTGAACTACAAACTACTTGCACATAGATGAAACTTCTAAGACTATTTAAGCAAAAGAAGCCAGACTTAAAAGATACCTGTGGTTTTTTATTTCATTTCTTTTTTTGTGTGATTTTTTTATTTTAATGTTAAAAAATAAAACCAAAATAAACTCTGGGAATGCATATGTGTGATGTTAGGAGTTTTGCATAATTTTCTTTTTGTAAAGCAAAGAAAGGAAGTGATTATTTGAACAGTCTAGAATGCTTCTGTAACTTTAGAGGCGCAATTGTGGTTGTGCTTTGGAAGGAAAACTCGAGTGACTCTTCCAAGAGGCTTTTTGGTATTCTGTATCTTGACCTGGTGCTATACATAGTAGTGTTTATGGAAGTTTTATTTGTCATACATAATTCATTGAGCTGAACCTTAAAAAGTTTTTAAAAACAGCTGGGCTTGGTGGCTCATACCTGTAATCCTAGCAATTTGGGAGACCACAGTGGGAGGATTGCTTGAGTTTAGGAGCTCGAGACCAACCTGAGAGAGAGTGGTACCCCTCCTCTACTAAAAACAGAAAATTAGCTGAGCATGGTGGCAGGCACCCGTAGTCCCAGCTACTTGGGAGGTTGAGGCAGAAGGATGGCTTGAACCCAGGAGGTTGGTGCGAGCTAAGATAGTGCCACAGAACTCTAGCCAGGGCAATAGAGTGAGACTCATGTCTCAAAAAAAAAAAAAAGTTTTAAAAACAAAAACTAAACAATAGAGTGAAAAGTTTAAAAAGCACTATGGGTTCTTAAGCTTTAATCTAATACAATGTTTTTCAACCTTTTTTATCTCATGGCACACTTGAACCTATCCCTGGCACACTTAAATTATATTGATCAAAAAAAAGGACTAAAACAGGCTCGGTGCTCGTTGTTCAGTGGTTAGTGCACTGACAACATAACACTGAGGCTGGCAGGTTCAAACCCGGCCCGGGCCTGCTAAACAACAGTGACAATTGCAACAAAAAAAATAGGTGAGCGTTGTGGCAGGTGCCTGTAGTCCCAGCTACTTGGGAGGCTGAGGCAAGAGAATCACTTAAAGCCCAAGAGTTTGAGGTTGCTGTGAACTGTGACGCCATGGCACTCTACCGGGGGCAACATAGTAAGAGACTGTCTCAAAAAAAAAAAAGTAAAACAGCGAAACAGTGAATATACCTTCTGTTCTTTGACCTTTTAAAAGTTAATTAATGTTCTTTAAAAATTTTTGTTGCACAACTAAGATCCTCTCATGGCATACCAGTTGAAAATCACTGATCTAACATTTCATTTCTTTAAGAAAAATCTAAAAAAAATGGTTACATGTTGGGATTTAACAAATTTGGGTGATGAATACTTATATGTATACTGTATTTTTTTTACTGTTAGAGAAGATACAGAGTCTAGCCAATTTCTTTTTCAAAATGTCACATCCATAGTCCAGTGTTGGTCCAAACTGAGATGTTGTTATGATGCCAACTTAAGCAGATTTCTCTACTTCAAGCTTCTGTTTACTATGCTAATGTTTCTTGTGAAATTAAACAGGAAAGATTGTGCATTTTCCAAACCTTTTAGACCATGGGCTCTTTAAAAAAATTCCTTAAGCTAATTATTAACTTGAGAAGTGATACTTCCTCACAGAATGAGAGAAATTGAAGACCAGTCAACAAAAGATTAAACCTGGGGGAAGTACTCTTTTCTTACTTGTTGTACTTATTTATTTATTTAAGTAAATTCATTATGAGTATTATTTTACTGAACCAGCCACAGGTTAATAAGGTCTGTAGCCTGATTTATAGCCAAAAGATATATATAGGCTACGCCACTGTTAATGAATTATCAGTATTGGTTATTTGAAATAAGGAAATCTAGTTCTACTTAACCATATGTTGTCATAGAATATAGTCTTCAGTATTAATAGTAAGGAGTAGTGGGAATCAGCAATTTTTTTTTTGAGATATGTGATAAACTGGTTATATCCAACTCATTTAATCTCACAACCATTCTATTACTCCTATTTTACAACTTTCTCTGAAAGTTAGAAAATTGCCTAAGTAGAGATTTTGTGCTTAAGGAGGAGATGGAATCCAGGTGTGTTTTTGCCTACCGGGGACGTTTGGCAGTGTCTGGAGACATTGTTGTTTATTGCTACTCACGTTTTGTTTTGTTTTATTTTAGTAGGTACAGGTTGGGGATGCTGCTTAGCATTCTGCATTGCACAGGGCAGCCCCACCCCTACTCCATCACAAGAAATTATCCAACTCAAAATATTGGTACTGTTGTGATTGGGAAATCCTGGCCTAGACTATTGAGATTTTAAGGTGTGGATGAGTGCTTGTAATGGTTGTTCAGAGCGGTTGTTAAACTACTGTCCTGCCCCCATGACATTCTCTTGTATTACACATCTCCATTTATAACCTCTTTTGGCTGAGCTCAGAAGACTATAATCTTAGCACTTTGGGAGGCCTGGGCAGAAGGATCACTTTAAGGCCAGGAGTTTGAGATGAGCCTGAGTAATGTAGCCATCTCTACAAAAATATTTTGAAAATTTGCTGGCATGCTGGTGTTATGTACTTGTAGTCCTAACGACCTGGAGGCTGAGCCAGAAGCATCCCTTGAATTGGAGGTTGCAGTGAGTTGGCATCACACCACTATACTCCAGTCTGGGTGACAAAGTAAGGCTCTAAAAAAAAATTAATATAACTTCTTCTGTTACGTTGTAGTGATCATCTAGGTGAATCCAAGAGGATAGTGTGTCAGTTTTTCATGAGGTCTTAAAGGGTACACTTTTAAGAAAAATTTGTTTAGATTTACAGAGGAAATTTCTTTAGATTTACAGATTTGGCTTTCCCACATTGCTCTGCAGTGCTGAATTTATGCACATACACATGTACTCATACATATCCATATATACCACCAAGCTCACAAAACATACATGGCTTTTGAGGACCAATTGTAAGAGTTAGTATTAGTAAACACTGCCTCTGGAGTATGTCATTGCTTCTACTGGTCCAAGTAGGAATGACTAAAGAGGCCTGTGAGAACACCTTCACATACTCCCTTCACGTTGAACTAGAATTCTGCACTTCTTTTAACAAAAGGACATCTGAACTGAACAACAAATGCAGAAGAGAGGGCAAGATATATTTATGTCTGTGCTGAAGTACAGTTTTAAATTGGATTACTAGAACTTTTAAGTTGCTGTGTTTTTGTTTTAGTCATAATTGAAATGAAAATTCTCATCTCACAACCCCTCTAGATTATAAACTTCTAGAGCTGGGATTTTTTCTTTGTTGTTCACCATTCAATTCTCAGTGCCTAGAATGGTTCCCAGCACATAACAGGCCCTCAGATCTATGTTATGGGTGAGTAAATACCTAAATGAATGAATAACAACCAGCTTGCAAGAATTTCTTTTATGTCCTGGGACTACACTTTTTTTTTACTTTTTAATATCTGCTGTGGCAAGCATGCATACTTAAGCTACAAAGAATGGTACTAAAGGCAGAATTTTAAGCGTTCTGTGTCTTGTTTGCCAGATCCAGACCTTATAGTGTTAGTACTACTTAAAGTACTTAAAAGCAAAACATGAAAAGAATGACAGAACTGAGAATAGGAAGACACTGAGAGAGCAAAGGAGACAGTTGAATCTCATCAAAAATGAAGCCTGGAGTTACAGACTTGAGCAGTCAGCCTTGGGCAATAGCAAGTAGCAGGAGTAAATTGGAGGAGAAGGGTGTGCAGCTCTCCTGAAGATAAAAAATGCATTGAAGAAGAGAATGATCTGGAATAACTTAACACTTTCATAACTGAAACACCCTGTTTTGAATCTTGTGGGCATTTCTCAACATACACATCTCTTCAGGTATATCTAATAGAGATGCGTGAGATGCATGTTAATAGACATGTTCTTAGTATGTTATATATAGCTTTTGCAAGTGGTTTACTAAGGTCAGGACATAACTACTGATAGAAGATAGTTGTGTCACCATAGACCTAGGAATTATAGCAATATAATTGCTTCATTAAACAATTAAAGAACAATTGTTTTATTACTGTTTACTTCACGTTTAAGAGTAAACTATCCCCTAGAAACCAGAGGTTTAAAGGTAGCATGTAGGAGCCCCTTGCTTACATTATACTCATTCCAAATACTTTACCTCAGAAGAGTATATGTTCTGGGGACAAAATAACTATTGGGCCATGGGTTACCTCTAGCAACTTGTTGCTCTGAGCCAGTATTGAAAATCCTGAGCAAACTAAGTAAAGCCAGAGCTTATCTTTCCCTTTTCTCTGACTACCATAAGTACCAGTGGACAGCCCTGATGATTCTTTGGAATTTGATCCTTTGGGGATAAAAAGTGTCTTCAACACTAAACAAACATATCAGCAGTACAGGTCCTGCTGCTTAGAGAAAATGACTACTCAGCACTGACAGACATTCATATCCACGATGGCTGAGTGATCTGTGTATGTCAAGTCTCGTCACACAGCCACTCTGTTAGTTTGCTGCTGTGTAAAAATGAAAATGTAGGTGCCTTCTGGCAAATCTAGCTTACTGTGCAGCCTTACAAAAACAGAATAGTTGACTCCCTTGTTTGCTAAGAAAAGGAAACCATTTCTCAACTTACTTAAAGCACTTATACATCTTAATTTTGATCATGGATTATTGTTAAGTAAAAACTGTAGTTGTCTAAATAGCTCCTTTTCTCACTATCACCTATCACCTTTCAGTCTTTCTACTATCCATGGTCACATTTGCAAGCATCTGCCTTGTCTGCGGTTAAAAACCGAATGTTTGTATCCCCCCAAGTTTGTAGGTTGACACCCTGACTTAGTGTGATTGGATTAGAGGTGGGGTCCTGTGGAAGGTAGTTAGTTTCAGATGTCATGAAGATAGAGCCCCCACAATGGGATTAGTACCCTGGTAGGAAGAAGAGACACCAGAGCTCCTCCTTCTTGCTTATGTGAGGACAAACAGCAAGAAGTTGGCTGTCTGCAAGCCAGGAAAAGGGTCCTCCCGTGGACCAAATCTGCTAGCACCCTGGTTTTGGACTTCTCAGCCTCCAGAACTGTGAGAAATAAATGTCTTTTATTTAAGCAACTGGTATTTTGTTATAGCAGTCCAACCAGAGTAAGAATTGTTTTTGTTTATTACAAGTGATCTCTAACCCAACTCTTTCGATATAGCCTTCCCTACTCTACAGGTATCAAATAATAACTTGTATACCCTTCCTCTACTTAAGTGATTTCTGTATGTTTTTGTCAACCGTCACTAGTTAAATTTATTTCATTTTTCTGACTTGGAGTAGGGGTGTAATTTAACTCGGGTACCTCTCATCATAAGGCAGTGAGTGGCTTGGATTTTTATATTGTTGCCCACATTTCTCCCATTTTCTGCACAGTAAATCCTATAATATAGGAAACATCTCTTTAGACATAATAGATGTAGCCCAGACCATTTTTGTCTTATAAGTCAGTTATATACTTAAGTGATAATATAGGTAATTCAGGTGAATAGGCCAAGAAGCTGGATAAGACTTTTTGGCTGGTATAAACCTAAGCTCTTGTAAAGCAGCAGATTGGATATAATGGTTTAGTTTTAGAACCTTGTTTGTTCTAAAACCTAACACTGTGTTAGTGCTGTATTGTTTACCAGTCGGCTCATGGTTATATTTCTTGGTTCTCTTTTGTATGTTTTGTTTGTGTTTTGTTTTGTTTTTTTGAGATAGTCTTGCTCTGTTGTCCAGTCTAGTGTGCCATGCCATCAGCCTCGCTCACAACAGCCTCGAACTCCTGAGCTCTAGCTATCCTAGGCACACGCAACCACACCCAGCTAATTTTTCTGTTTTTGGTAGAGACAAGGTCTCACTTTGCTCAGGGTGGTTTCAAACTCCAAGCCTCAAGCAGTTCCTCACCTTGGCCTCCCAAAGTGCTGGGATTACAAGCTTGAGCCCTAGCACCTGGTCTCTTTTGTATTCTTAATCAGTACATTATTGAGTCTTCTGGGTCCTAGTAGGAGAGTCTGTTTTTCACTTTTGATTTAGAATCTTTTGCTTTCATGTAGCATTTCTTTTCTTGAAGTCAGGTGAACTCCTGAGCCCCTTTTTTGACTTTGAAATAGGTCTGACTATACATGAAATGATTTTACACATTGCTTGTGTTTGTATGGCTTGAGTTTGGAATAATGATATATTAAATTCTTTCTGGTTGTCTTAAAAAATTTACTTGATAATAGTCTTCTCTTCCTAAGTTAATATTTTCTACTGAAAAGAAATATGTAGTGGAACTCTTGGTTAATTAGAACTAGACTTACGAAGTTATTTTTCACACATCATAGGGAATGTGTTGGGGAGTATGCTATCAGTTCTAGCACAGATATACTGTAACATTAGCATCCCCAATTTTCAAGACGTTTTTCTAGCCATTCTTTTTGATCAGCAGCTACATCAGTCTGTCCTGGTTAATGGCATTAACTATTTGTGAGTATAAATATGCTTCATCCTGTGTTTCACAAAGATCTCCCCTTCTGCGTAAGGACCATGCATACATTTCAGAACTTTGGTAGCCACTTTGTGGTTTGAGGAACACATTTTGCCATGTTATAAAATAGCTATTTAAAGTGGTGTCCAAGGAGATTTCATATGTAAATAAGGAAATTTTAGAATCACTGCCGCAGTATGCTCTTATTACATTCTAAACATGTTCATAAGAACATCTCTAAGTTTGGTTTCAAGTAATATTAAGCTATTGCATTTATTAGAAAACAAATTTAGATAGAAATTGTGTAAGTATATTTCCTCCAAACTTTTAGAGAACTAATATATTCTTCTGGCATGTTAGAAATATCGTAAATATGCTATATTCATAGAGTATTAGAATTACAACATTCTAACATTCCCCTAATGAAAAGATATCTCAAAAATTTTCGAATGTTCCATCCTCTATTCCAGAATAAGGATCTCATGTAGCCGGGTGCGGTGACACACACCTATAATCTCAGTGACTGGAGAGGCTGAGGTGGGAGGATTACGCCACTGCAGTTCAGCCTGGCCAACAGAGCAAGACCCCAACTCTTAATTTAAAAAAAGCAAAGAAAGATCTTATGTGCTATAATAGCTTTCCTGTGGCCATGAAATTCTTCCCTGCCTTGTATCCTGTCTGTATGTTCCTTTAAACTGATAGGCTTATTACCATGGTAGTTTAAAAAAAAAAAAATCCCTACAGGATTGGGGGGAAAAAAAAAAACAAGGACAGCTGCAGTGGCTCACACCTGTAATCCTAGCGCTATGGGAGGCTGAGGTGGGAACATCCCTTGACCTCAGGAGATCGAGCAAGAATGTCACCTTGTTTCTACTAAAGTAGAAAAATGGCAGGCTCCTGTAGTCTCAGCTACTCGGTAGGCTGAGGCAGGAGGATTGGGTGACATCATGGAACTCTTATCCTGGGCAACAGAGTGAGACTCTGTCTCAAATAAATAATAAATAAATATAAGGGCAGGGTTGTAGTTTTAACTATACAGAAAGGATTTCTGTGTCAGCTAGCAGCATGGCTATGAAAGAGTACATTTATATGAGAGAAATTTATGTCTTTTCTATATAAATTTCAAGATTATTTTTGAATCATGAAATGCTTGAAGCTAAATTGTATACTACCTGTACAATGTTTACCTGTGGTTCAGTTAGCATTAGTTTGCACAATAAAGAAAATAGATACTGTTAATGTCTTTAATCTTGTTTTTACGTTTTCCTATCTGGATGCAGCTCAAAGTACCCATGGCAGACAAGCCTGGTAACACAGTGAATTTCCGGAAGCTACTACTGAACCGTTGCCAGAAGGAATTTGAAAAAGATAAAGCAGATGATGATGTCTTTGAGAAGAAGCAGAAAGAACTGGAGGCTGCTAGTGCTGTAAGTTTTTTCACAGAAATACAGTGCTTATCTACTTTGAGTACTGTCAAGTAGAATTGACATGAAGCCAGATAGAGCATTTCCCTACTGTCATAAAAGGGGCCCCTTTTTTAATGTAAAGATGCCATTTTGGTATTTACAGTGCTTTGCTCCTTTTTTCTTTTTCCTTTTTTTTTTTTTTTTTGAGACAATCTCAAGCTGTTGCCCTGGGTAGAGTGCCGTGGCATCACACCTCACAGCAACCTCAAACTCTTGGGCTTAAGCAATTCTCTTGCCTCAGCCTCCCAAGTAGCTGGGACTACAAGCACTTGCCACAACGCCTGGCTATATTTTTTGTTGTAGTTAATGTTGTTTTAGCTGCCTGCACCAGGTTCGATCCTGCCAGCTTCAGTGTATGTAGCCAGTGCCCTACCCACCTAGCTACAGGCAGCGTCCATTTATTCCTTTTCTTTAGTGCTTAATATTAAGAGCAACTCAACTCTCCAAGCCAGGGGTTCAGTCTAATCCTAGACTTCAGAGTGGTTGCTTTGTTATGAAATTGGAAATGGATGAAGACTTTTAAGTATAGTTCAGTTTTTTGAGGAGTTAGTCCATAGTTAGCTGTCAGATTCTCAAAGGGCCTGTGACACCCCCCACCCTACCCCCAAGAAAGGGTGAGGACCATGAATCTTGGTGTCTGTTGTATAGTGCAACTTTGATCATCAAGGTGCTATATTATTCCTTATTCCCTTTCCCCAACAGCCAGAGGAGAGGACAAGACTTCATGATGAACTAGAAGAAGCCAAGGACAAAGCCCGACGGAGATCCATTGGCAACATAAAGTTTATTGGAGAACTGTTTAAACTGAAAATGCTGACAGAAGCCATCATGCATGATTGTGTGGTGAAGTTGCTGAAGAACCATGATGAAGAATCTCTGGAGTGCCTATGTCGCCTGCTCACCACCATCGGAAAAGATCTAGACTTTGAAAAAGCAAAGGTAATATTTCAGTAACTCAGAAACCTATAGGAGGGATGCTTTGTTGGTTGCAAAGGAACTTCAACTGTCAACAAAAGAGTTCTATTTTGCCTGAAGAAGTCCAGGCTGGGCTGGGCACCTGTTGCTCAGTGGTTAGGACACTAGCCATATGCACCGGGGCTTGTGGGTTCAATCCTGGCCCCGGCCTGCTAAACAAACAAACAAAAAATAGCTGGGTGTTGTTGTAGGTGCCTATAGTCCCAGCTGCTAGGGAGGCTGAGGCAAGAGAATCACTTAAGCCCAAGAGTTTGAGGTTGCTGTGAGCTATGATTTGACAGCACTCTACAGAGGGGGACAAAGTGAGACTCTGTCTCAATAAAAAAAAAAAAAAAAAGTAGTAGTCCAGGCTGCTTTTGCCTATCTCATTCTCAGTATTTGACCATCTTGCTTCTTACCACATTTTCATTAGTCAGAGGTGAGGAGAGTATGTAATTATATAAAAGCCATTTTGTAGATTGTTTAGATTATTTGGCTCTTATTTTTTTTTCTTCCTCCACTTTCAAACATTTTTATCTCATGGCACACTTGAACCTAAGGTTGAACTTCCATGGCACGCTTAAATTATGTTGATTAAAAAAAAAAAAAAAAGTAAAAAATAGAATATACTTACTGTGTTGAATGTTTTTTGAAAAAAAAAAATTATTTTTATTTTTTTTGAGACGGTCTCACTATGTTGTTCTCGGTAGAGCGCTTACAGCTCACAGCAACCTCGAATTCTTGAGCTTAAGGGACTCTCTTTCCTCAGCCTCCTAAGTAGCTAGGACTACACACTCCTGCCACGATGCCCGGCTATTTTGTTGTTGTTGTCGTTGTTGTTTAGCAGGCCTGGGATGGGTTCCAACTGCCAGCCCTGGTGTATGTGGCTGGTATATTTTAATTAATGATCTTTAAAAATTTTCATGACACACCACTTGAAAATCACTGCTATATAGCCATTTCACAAGTCATCTGTGTGTGTAGCAAATTTTGAATAGAAATGAAGAGAAAGGTTACGATGGGCCATACATAAGGGGGATGCTGAAATGAAGACCCAGAAGCTTTCTTCAGTTTATTCTTTAATTAATGTTGCAGCTGGGCGGCATCTGGAGCCCAGTGGGTAGGGCGCCAGCCACATACACCAGGGCCCGCGGGTTCCAACCCAGCCTAGGCCTGCTAAAACAACAATGACAACTGCAACAAAAAAAATAGCTGGGCATTGTGGCAGGCGCCTGTAATCCCAGCTACTCGAGAGACTGAGACAAGAGAATCGCTTCAGCCCAAGAGTCAAAGAGGTTGCTATGAGCTGTGACATCACAGCGCTCTACCCAGGGCAACAGTTTGAGACTCTGTCTCAAAAAAAAAAAAACAACAAAACTGGCACAGCTATCTAACCATAATACGTATAAGAAATCCTTAAAAGTACTGTAATTTAAACATAACAGTGCTATTGAAATAAAGATTGTGGAAATTAGAAATGCTGTAAAGAAATAAAGACAGAACAGGCAGCACCCGTAGCTCAGTAGGTAGGGCACTGGCCACATATACCAATGCTGGTGGGTTCAAGCCTGGCCTAGGCCTGCTAAACAACAATGACAACTGCAACCAAAAAATAGCCGAGTGTTGTGGTGGGGGCCTATAGTCTAAGGTCCTTGAGAGGCTGAGGCAAGAGAATTGCTTGAGCCCAAGAGTTTGAGCTTGCTGTGAGCTGTGACGCCACAGCACTCTACCAAGAGTGGCATAATAAGACTTTGTCTCTAAAAACATAATAATAATGATGATGATGATGACAGAAGTAACCGTATATACTCGAGTATAAGCCAAGTTTTTTCGGCACAAAATTTATGCCAAAAAACCCGAACTCGGCACAAATTTTGTGCCGAAAAAACTCGGCTTATGCTCAAGTATATATGGTACTCTATAACATCAGAATCCTCTAGGATTTGTTTGGCTGTGACAGAAAATCCAGTAGTTTATACAAGATTGAGGTTTCTTTCTCACTTAATGTACACAAAGTTCAGAGCTCAGGCTTTCCTGCTTAACATTCTACCATTCATTGGATATAACTCTTGTCCTAATCATTCTCACCATAGAATGTAAGAAAAGGGGCAAAGGACAGAGCCACCTCTCTTTCAAGGAATATTCTGGGGAGCTGCAGTATAACATGTCCTTTTATATTCTGGTCTATAATTAATCACATGACCAAGCTAGTCACCTGGGAGCCTGGAAAGTGTAATCTTTATTTTGAGTGGTCCTATGCACAACTAAAAATTCTACAACATTATACCTTTAAGCTATAAATTGATATTCCTAGACTGTTTAAAAATTCTACAGGGTAAAATTACATTTGAATCTATTAGCCAGGAATATTAATGATTTTTGTCTCTTGCAGCCACGTATGGATCAGTACTTTAATCAGATGGAGAAAATTGTGAAAGAAAGAAAAACTTCATCTAGAATTCGATTCATGCTTCAAGATGTGATAGATCTAAGGCTGGTGAGTAAGGAAGGGAAATTCTAATGGTCCAGTCTCTTTTCAGGAATTGGTTTGGGAAAAGGTGGCCTTGTGTTTACATGTGTAACAACAAATGTTTAATGCTCTATGCCTGAACTTAATGCTTGAAGGAAAAGCTTCAAGACTCTCAGAACTCAAATTGGCAAACTTACTAAGAGTTGTGTGAAAGGACCGAAGGCTTGTTGCCTATTACTTGTTTCTACTTCACTCTGATTATCAAACCACATTGCAGTTTTGAAATCAGCCACTGTGAACTCAAACTATGGTCAATTGAATTTAGTCTTTGTAAGCATAATAGATCAGAAAGTCTCATATCCACAATGCATATGTTTAACCTCCCTGAGCCTTAGGGTTTTAATTTCTAAAATGCGGATATTGCCTACCATCCAGATTTGTTGTAAAGATTTGATGAAATAATCTTTTAAATTTAATAGTTTATAGATATTAGTGAGTTTTTTCCTTGTTATTTTTCTAGTAGACTCCCTGTTCTGCTACTTCCCCCCCCCCCGATTTCTCATATGAGGTACAGTTCTTATCATTACTACCTCTTTTCTGTTTTAACTCCTAAAGGAAATATGCCTGCTGTAAACTAGAGAAAGTGAAAGGCCTCTACTCTTCATTATCCTATATCCACACCAGATAACATTGACGATGGTTCTTTATCCTGCTAAGTCCAGATGTGATCTTAGGATTCTTCTTACCAAAGCCACCACCAATTGATCAGAATTTGCATGCTGGTTTAAATCTGTTTGCCATCAGCTAGTATGAATATAAAAAACTTTTCTACCTAAGGCTTGAACTATTTGTGCTTATATCAGATGTTGGGACTGTACCTAGGAAGGGAAAGGGAAAGTATAATTATAAGAAGACAACTTATTTTGTCCGTGGTAGAAAAGGTAAACAATGGTCAAAGGTATATAGCATTTTGTGTAGAATAAAAGAACTGTGATACTGGAAGAAGAACAATGCAAGTCATCCTTAATTTAGAACTTCTTTGGAATATGATGTGATCTGTATAGTAATACAGATTCTCATTCTTGTTGATTCCTCTTCTATTTATGTCATATATTTAGGCCATGGAGAAGGATATGCCATGCTAAATACATACACATTTGGGCCAGTCTTTAATTCTCTTCTTTTCATCCATTGGCTTTTGGAACATTCAGCATATAGTTTGCCATGATTGACTGAGAAGAATTTAATTCATTAGCTTGAATCCTCAAACTATTCACAGTGCCATCTATAAGACACATGAAAAACTACCATAACTGCAGATTTTATAGGTATTTTTTTGGTTTTCCAGCAGTGAAAAATAAAGATTTTTTTTTTTTTAATTTACTTTTTTGTTTGGCTATCTAGCTGATAACCTCATTTTCTACATTTATAGTGTAATTGGATATCTCGAAGAGCAGACCAAGGGCCTAAAACTATTGAACAGATTCACAAAGAGGCTAAAATAGAAGAACAAGAAGAACAAAGAAAGGTTCAGCAGCTCATGACCAAAGAGAAGAGAAGACCAGGTAAGGGGTGGCATCTACGTAGCTTTAGAGAACTTGAAAGTTTGGGGCACAGATACACTAGAACCTCTATAGTTGACTACCTCCCTACAATAACCACTTCCTTCATTTGACTTAATTTTCATAGAGTGGACATGTACTGTACATAGGTATTAGTACAGCAGGCTTATTTTCTTAATGTTGACCACCTCTGTATGTTGACCAAATTGTCGCAATCTGTTAAATGGTTAAAACTTACAGAGGTTCTATTGCACGTAAGAATTCTCTATGTAGTGTGAGATGAGATCAAGAGAATAATACAAGGAAGAGAGTGATAATTATTAGGTGAAGCATTTTTACCTAGAGACTTGTTACTGAGGAAAAGCAGAGAATGCATAAACTAAACATGATTTCTTTGATGACTTAAAAGCCATTTATCAACAAGACTTCATTGGGTCTCTCTCTCTCTCTCTCTCTCTCTCTCACTCTCTTTTTTTTTGAGGCAGTCTTACTGTGTTGCCCTCGATAGAGTGCTATGGCATCACAGCTCACAGCAACCTCAAACTCTAAGGCTTAAGCGATTCTCTTGCCTCACCCTCTCAAGTAGCTGGGACTACAAGGTGCCTGCCACAACACCCGGCTATTTTTTTTGTTGCAGTTGTCATTGTTGTTTGGCAGGCTGAGGCAGGGTTCAAACCCGCGAGCCCTTGTGTATGTGACTGGTACCCTAACCTCTGAGCTATGGGCACTGAGCCAGTCCCTTCCTTTTAAAAGCTAAAGGTAACACTAATACAAGGAATATTTGTCAAGCAAATGGTGGAAGATATTATAAAATGTTTTTTCCAATAAGATTATGAAAGGATTATTGATATATAGAAAACAATTTCAGTCATGTAATTAAAATAAATAGACATTGTAAAATGGAATAAACGAGACTAACAGCAAAATTTAAGCATTTAGAAGGAATGGAAAAATGTTTGCAAGAGTGGGCTAGATTAAGAACTTTTGAGTTGAACTGGTAGAAATTAAAGAGGCACTGAACAAAGAGTAATGCATGAGAGGTATCTAATAGGAGTCACTCTAGGCTGCGTGCAGTGGCTCACATTTGTAATCCTAGCACTCTGGGAGGCCTAACAGGAGGGACACCTGAGCTCAGGAGTTTAAGACCTGCGTGAGCAAGAGCAAGACACTGTGTCTACAAAAAATAGAAAAAAATCACTGGGTGTTGTGGTGGGCGCCAGTAGTCTCAGCTATTCAGGAGGTCCTAAGGCAGGAAGATGGCTTGAACCCTGGTAATGTGAGGTTGCTGTGAGCTAAGCTGACACCACAGCATTCTAGCCTTTGTAATAGAATGAGACTCTGCCTCAGAAGAAAAAAGTCACTCTTCTTTACATGATGTATCCAAGGGATACACTCAATAGGCAGCGTTAGTATTGATGAAATCCTACTTGTGAGGAGCTTTGTAACAGCAAGAGTAGAAAGAAGGAAAAAGTACAAAAAAAATGTAAAAGATGAAATAGATAGCATTTTATACCTGATAAAATACTCTATTAACTAGGAACCTTGAAAAAGAAAACCTTTTTCAGAGGGAAATGATAATTTTTCTTTTGAGCCTTTTTATTTTGAAATGATCCTAGGATAGTCACATGAGAACACTCAGTAATCCACTCTGCAATTAAGTGATGAGGGTAGTGACTGGGTCGTGTAGTATAGTCCTTGAGAATTTAGACTCTGGAGCCTCACTGTCTGGTTTTGAATTTTAGCTCTCTTACTTCTAGCTGTATGATCTTACACATATCACTTCATCTATAAAATGGAACTAATAGTAGTAGCTAGGATTTGTTTGAAAATAAAATGAGGTAGGCTCGATGCCTGTAGCTCAGTAGTTACAGCACGAGCCACATACACCCACCAGGGCTGACGGGTTCAAGCCTGGCCTGGGCCTGCTAATAACAATGACAACTACAAAAAAAAAAAAAAAAAAAATAGCCGGGCATTGTGGTGGGTGCCTGTAGTCCCAGCTACTTGGGAGTCTGAGACAAAAGAATCACTTGAGACCAGGAGTTTGAGGTTGCTGTGATCTGTGACACCACAGCACTCTACCCAGGGTGACAAAGTGAGACTCTGTCTCAAAATAATAATAATAATAATAATAATAATAATAATAATGAGGGAAAAGGAGTAAGGAATGCGGGGCTCAGTGAATACAGTTGTAATTTTTTTTTTTTTTTTTTTTCATGTGAGACAGAATTTCTCTTTGTTGCCTGGGTAGAGTGCTGTGGCATCATCATAGCTCACAGCAAGGTCACACTCGGGGTCTTAAGTGATCGTCTTGTTAGCCTCCTGAGTAGTTTGGGCTACAGACGCCCACCGTGACACCTGGCTAATTTGTCTATTTTTAGTAGAGATGGGAGTCTTGATTTTGCTCAGGGTGGTCTCAAGCTCCTGAGCTCAAGTGATCCACTTGCCTTGGCCTACTAAAGTGCTAGGATTCCAAGCGTGAGCCATCCCATTCTACCTGTAGAACCTGAATCTATTATGGTTGGTATTAATTATTTGAGCAAAGATCTGAAGAAAGTGAGATTATGTGGCTATCTGGTAAAAGGTTTTAGGCAAAAAGAAGACAGTAAGTATAAAAGTCCCAAGGCAGTATTTTTAAGGAATAGCAAATTGGTCAGTGTAACTGAAGCTCTGGGCATGAGTGGGGAAGAGGGATCGAAGATGGGCTGAGAGGCAACAGGGGCCAGATTATGAAGAGCTTGGTAGGCCATTTGTAATGAAACTTGTCTTTCTCTCTGAGATAGATATCAGAAGTGTTTTGAACAGAAAAGTGACAGACTCTGGCTTATGCTGTGGATATTAAAGAAACTGTTGGCAGTGTTTTAATGGCTTCTTTTTTCTTTTTCTTTGCTTTTGATTGAAGTGAGTGAGTTGAAAATACTGCTTACACTTTTACTGTCAGGCTCACTTGAAATAAGTGAAATACTGGCTCACTCTATTCTTATTCTTCCTGAAGGTGTCCAGAGAGTGGACGAAGGTGGGTGGAACACTGTACAAGGAGCCAAAAATAGTCGAGTACTGGATCCCTCAAAATTTCTAAAAATCACTAAGGTGAGTGGGACGTTTGAAACAAGATTTTCTTTTGATGCCTTTAATATAAATACAATGTGCAACAGTTCCAAAACATGAGTCTTAAAAGTACTTCTTATTCATTTAAAATAGCAACATTGTGTATTCCGTGGGTTAGTTGTTTCTTAATGAAGACACTTTTCTACATGTTGGTATTGATCAAGATCAGTGTATTCTACATACTTGCCTTGGCATTAGTCTTATTTATTTCTGTGAGGTTTTGCTAAAGAGGAAATGACTTAGTTAATTCTTAAGAGTTAATGCGATACTTGTTACAAAAGAGATGATTTAAAAAAAATGCTTCAGAAGCCTTAATCATTTGCAGGCTTTTATACAATGTATTCTTACCTTGTCAGAAACAAGTAACTGAGTTGTTTCAATCTAATCATCAAAGGAATTAAAAGTTTGCTAAGTCCTGGGGCAGTGCCTATGGCTTAAAGGAGTAGGGCACCTGCCCCATATGCCGGAGGTGGTGGGTTCAAACCCAGCCCCGGCCAAAATCTGCAAATAAATAAATAAAAGTTTGCCATGTCCAAGGCCTAAAGGAAATTACTATAAGTTTCCAGGTTCAGCAGACCTAGTATAAATCATTCTGTAATAAAGATTTAAGGTACTTCCTTTTTCTCTGTCTCGCGAGTCTATGGGGGATAAGAGGAAAGAATTTTCTTCTAGCAGATGTTTTCAGCAGTACAAATTGATAACTAAAAGTACCACAAAGAACTATGGAGTATGTGGAGGAAACAAAATTAAATTTGGTAAAAGTTGAAACTTCTTTAGCCCAGTGGGTTTTTCAGACTGCAAGTCTAGTTTGAACCTTTCTTGAAATATATGTTCCATAATTCTGATAATTGGCAGTCTGCCATCAGAACACTAAAGATAAGCTAATGTGAAAACATGAAATGAAAGAAGATTAATGTCAAAAAGTAAAAGTCTTTGAGGAAATTGGGATAAAATCAGCTGTCGTTTGCCATCTTCATGGTTTTGTCAAAGCTTTGTTTCATGTTAGAATATTTCCTCTCTTAGTCCAGGTACTGTGGCACATCCTTGTAATACTAGCACTTTGGGAGGCCGAGGTGGGAGAATTGCTTGAGGCCAGGAATTTAAGACCAGCCTAAGCAACATAACAAGACCCTGTCTCTACAAAACATTTAAAAATTAGCCAGGCATGGTAGTGTGTGCCTGCAGTTGTCCTGCCTGCTTGGGATGCTGAGACTGGAGGATTGGTTGAGCCCAGGAGCTTAAACTGCAGTGAGCTATAATGATACCACCATACTCTGGCCCAGACAATAGAACGAGACCCTGTCTCACAAAAAAAATAAATAAGTAAAAGACCATCTCATCTAAAATCTTACAGGTCTCTGGATAATGTAATTAGCAAGGATCCTGTTCTCCAAGATTCTTACACATTCTTCTAGTTGTTTATATTTCAGAGCTGGAATTCTGTTGCTGAATCAACTTGATTCCCATCCACCTCTTTTTCCAGCTAGAGACAGTTTTAAGCAAAACTTTAAAGAATTCCTCCAGGAGGTTCAAAGTTACCACTCCCTCTAAGGCAGTGGTTCTCAACCTTCCTAATGCCATGAACCTTTAATACAGTCCAAAGGGGTCACAACCCACAGGTTGAGAACTGCTGCTCTAAGGAGTTTCCCAAAACATAGCTCTGCAGGCCTCAGCTGCACTAAGATGGCATATTCCATGCACTGGCTCGTAGCCCAGAGACCAAGAAGCAAATTAGTGTCATGTAAGATGTCAGAAATGTCTGGCATTTGAGTATTGGACTTATAAAATACCTAGGAAAAAGAAAATAGGCCTTTAACAACAGCAGAACTATAAAAAGCTTTAGAAGAAAAAAAAACAACCCTGCAGCCTTAAGGAGGGGAAATAGCCTTCTAGGTGCTTAAGTGCAGCCTTTTGACTGAATCCAAATTTTGTGGAACAAATCCTTCTATTAAAAGGAGGCAGCAGAGAAAGATGAAGCCAATCTAATCAAACGGCCTCAAGTTCCCTACCCATAGTAGCAATGATAGTTCAGCCAGTGATTCTTTATTAAAGAGTGAAGAGACATCTACCTCATCCTCCTTAGAAGACAGTGACACCGATGAAAACTCTTGGATTTCATCATCTTGGGCCTCCACAACATTCCTTTTTTTCCAGTAGCAGCAGCACCAGCACCAGCACAGGTCACAGCTCTATGAAGGAGTCACAACAGAAAAAGAAAAAGAAGTAGAAATTGCTCCATCCATGTTGGACTGAGGGATTGAAAATAATTTTCGAAAGAGAATTTAAGATATATTAGGGCCAAATAGGTAAACTGGTAAAAACTTTCCAGAATTCACAAGTTCCTAAATGTTTTACATTATGAGAGCATAGTGAGTACTTACAACAAATTATTTATAAAGACTTATTTTGAGGGTGAATCTTGTTTTTCTTTTTTATCTGTAAAATATCAGGAACTTTCAGCAGAAGTCTGTTTTTGTGACAAAACTTATCATTTCTCCTTCTAAAATAAATGCCATAGTTTGTTATGTGTGTATCACACTTGTTTTCAGGATAGTGCCTCAGAATAACAGGCAATGAATTTCTAATGCTTTGGCTTTGTGTTGCTATGTAAGATTTAATATATTGTTACTGTTAATATAAATTTACGAATTTTCCTACTGTTAATAAATGGTCACCATTTTTCTGGTTATGTTCAGAATGTTACTCTGACTTTTTGTCCTAAGTGGTACATTCAAGGAACCTATTGATGTGTTTGTACCTTTTGAATGCTACAATTTATTTTATTTTATTTTATTTTAAGACAGAGTCTTCCTATGTCGCCCTCAGTAGAATGCCATGGCGTCACACCTCACAGCAATCCCAAACTCTTGGGCTTAAGTGATTCTCTTGCCTCAGCCTCCCGAGTAGCTGGGACTACAGGTGCCGGCCACAACGCCCGGCTATTGTTTGTTGCAGTTGTCACTGTTGTTTTTTAGCTGGCTCAGGCTAAAAACAGGCTCAGTGTATGTGGCTGGCACCAAAACCACTGTGCTACGGGCGCCAAGCCTGAATGCTACAGATTTTAAGTTGCTGTGTTGTATCATTCATTTTCTTCTGGTTCCTTAAATTCTTTTAAATTATCCTTTTATCCTTTCTGAGAAAAATCATTTTAGAAGTACCTAAAAAGGGACAAAAAATCTGAAACTACTTAGAAGTCCAATCTCAGTACCTTCTGATAAATTTGAGGTATCAGAAAACAAAGCAACCATGTACAAGGCGAACTTAAGGAAATTTGCTATAAATATCTTTGTGTATTAACATGGTATAAAAGGTACTATTCAAACAAAGAAAAAAGATAGGAAGAGGTCATTTTCGCAAAGAATTAAAATAATATTGGTCACCTTTTATTAAAAGTTGTTCTAAGCTTTCATAAGTATTGCCTTTTGCCACTTTTACAATTACAGTATTACAGCTGATAATGGTAACTGCTTATCTGTGACAGTCTACTATATAAATATGAATGACTGGGATTAATTAGATTTGTTAATACAGCATATACTCGGTTGAAATCTAGAACAAAAGGTTACAAAGGAAATACTGCTCAATAGTAAAAGTAAAATAATCTTACTATAGTGAGACTGGTATAAGATCACATTATTCTGTGATGTCTTTTAAACTTTTTAGAAAAAGACATCACTTGTATAAAAATCTTCATCTGGGTTATATATAGGTATTTGAAACTAAATATTGAGTCTTTTAAAATATTTTTATAAGAAAGTAATAGAAAATTATTTTTTAAGAAAATGGGTTTTTATTTAGTTGTTTAAATATCTGTGTATGTTGTGAGGTTAAGGAGCCTGTAATTACTTCTTAGTTTTACAGAACTATCTAATTCAGTGGTAATAAATAAGTTCTGGGCCAGGCACAGTAGCTCATGTCTGTAATCCTAGCACTCTGGGAGGCCGAGTAGGTGGATTGCTTAAAGTTAGGAATTTGAGACTAGCCTAAACAAGAACAAGACCTTGTCTCTACTAAAAAAACAGAAAAAACTAACCAGGCTCAATGGTGGGCACCTGTAGGTCTAACCAGCTCTTGGGCTGAGGCAAAAGAATTGCTCAATCCCGAGAGTTTGAGGTTGCTGTGAGTTATGATGCCATGGCATTGTACCCAGGGTGACACAGCGAGACTGTGCCTAAATGAATGACTGAATGAATGAACAAACTATGAAAACAACATTTCAACTGCTGCATACAGAATGGATCACATGGGTGAGTAGGGTGCCGGCCACATACTTGGGTTCAAACCCAGCCTAGGCCATCTAAAACAACAATGACAGTTGAAAAAACCAAAACGAAACTGGGCATTGTGGCAGGTGCCTGTAGTCCCAGCTACTTGGGAGGCTGAGGCAAGAGAATTGCTTAAGCCCAAGAGTTTGAGGTTGCTGTGAGCTGTGATGTCATGGTACTCTACCAAGGGCAACATAGACTCTGTCTCAAAAAAAAAAGAAAGAAAGAAAAAAGATCACATGACAGGTGGATTTAATAATAATCAAAGATGGTGTTTGCAGCTGCTGTCGCTGTCTAACGCCATTGCAGCCTCTAGCTCACCAAGCTCCAGCCGAAGGAGAGGGGGGGGGGGGTAAGGAGGTTTTTCTTTACACCATGTCTAGTACAAAGCAGACTGCCGGCAAATCCACCAGTGGTAAAGCACCCAGGAAGCAACTGGCTACAAAAGCCGCTCCCAAGAGTGCGCCCTCTACTGGAGAGGTGAAGAAACCTCATCGCTACAGGCCTGGTACTGTGGCACTCCATGAAATAAGATGTTATCAGAAGTCCACTGAACTTCTGATTTGCAAACTTCCTTTCCAGCGTCTGGTGTGAGAAATTGCTCAGGACTTTAAGATAGATCTGCGCTTCCAGTGCGCAGCTGTTGGTGCTTTGCAGGAGGCAAGTGAGGCCTATCTGGTTGGCCTTTTTGAAGACACCAGCCTGTGTGCCATCTACCCATGCCGAACATGTAACAATTATGCCAAAAGACATCCAGCTAGCACGTGAAGAACATGCTTAAGAGTCTACTATGATGGGAAAACATTTCATTATCCAAAAAAAAAAAAAATTATCTTCTTCCTGTTGTTGGTAATTCTGAACGTTAAATTTTTTCCCCCATGGGGTCAAAAGATACTTAAGTATATGATTGCAACTGCAGAAATGGGGGACAAAAATCAGGTATTGGCAGTTTTTCCATTTTCATTTGTGTGTGAATTTTTAATATAAAATGCAGGGATGTGCAGCATTAATGTGAGTCAAAATGTTACAGCGAACAAGTTTTAGCAGTTCAACTTTATAACAATTATAAATCTTTTAAATTTTTCTGGACAATGCCAGCATTTGGATTTTTTTAAAACAAGTAAATTTCTTATTGATGGCAACTAAATGGTGTTTGTAGCATTTTTATCATACAGTAGATTCCATCCAGTCACTATACTTTTCTAACTGAATTGCCTACATGCAAGTACGTGTTTTTAATGTTGTCTGTCTTCTGCACTGTTCCTGAAAGTTTGCTATTAAAATACGTTAAACTGTAAAAAAAAAAAAAAAAAAAAAAGTAATAATCAGAGACATACACATAAAAGAATTCCACCAACATCTTTGAAAAATATATCAATATTTAATAATATTTGGGTTTTTAATATTATGTTCTCTGTTCAGACACTATAAAAAAGAATGATCCTGATATCAAATCTCCAGTATTACTACCTTAATATTTTGAAAAATATATGAAGTGTTAACTTTTGTGTATCCAGATAGTTACACTGTAGGTATTCTACATGAGTATCCTAGAAAAAGTTCAAAATGCATTGAACTTATATTTATTGTTGATGGGGAAAATTTTGTATGAAAGCATGGTTATCCAGCAAAACGGCATATTGTGAGCTATGAGCACATGAAAATACCTGCTGCATTATAATTTTATGTTACATATGTTTATAATATTCATTACTTGTTATTCTGTTCCCTTGTACTAAAGTGCTTAGAGGGTTAATCGTGATAAACATCAGCCAACTTAACTCCTGGAACTCCCAGCCTAACTTCTCAGTCCGCTTTCTTCTTCTCCTTTATTGAACCACATTTCCCCATCCCTAGCGCCCAACATGAAATTGTTGGTGTCTGTTGACCTTTTTTCTGACAATCATGTAAAGAGATTACTGAGTCAGTTTTATAGTATTTGTGTATTCCTTTTTTTCTTTATTAAATTACAGGGCATTATTACATACATGGAATCACTAGAATGTGATATATTGAGCAAATTAATAAATCATCTTAAATGGGAGGTCCTGAATGCATTCTTCAGACCACGGACTTCAAACTGTACTTTGTGAAAACTGGCATCCAAGGAAGTGCTTTAGGGGCCATAGAGATCCTAGTCAGGAGAATGTTCCAATTTATGGGTTTTTGTTTTTTCAGACAGGGTCTCATTCTGTTGCCCATGCTGGGGTGCAGTGGTGTCATCATAGCTCATTGCAACCTCAAATTCCTGGGCTCAAACAATCCTCCTGCCCCAGCCTCCCAAGTATCTGAGACTCTAGGCATGAGCCACAGCACTCAGCTAATTTTTCTACTTTTTTGTAGAGATAGGTTCTCACTATGTTGGTCAGTCTGGTCTTTATACTCCTAGGCTCAAGCAATCTTCATTCCTTAGCCTTCCAAAGTGTTGGGGTTACAAGTGTAAACCACCATGCTTGGCCCCAATTGATGTTTCTTAAATTGCCATTCCAAACAAAATTGTGTTGCTAAAATTGGTTCTTCTGCACTGAAGAAGAAGAAAAGAAAAACTCCTCTAGAATATTTCCTATTATTGACTTGTGGTCACTTATGTTATAGCCCACAATTGATGAGAAAATTCAGCTGGTACCTAAAGCACAGCTAGGCAGCTGGGGAAAAGGCAGCAGTGGTGGAGCAAAGGCAAGTGAGACTGGTAAGTGTTAAATGTCCCTCCTCAAACGTAGGTATTGTCTGCTAGCATTCGTCTTACAACACATTCCACAACACATTCCTTTAGTCATTGAGTAATGATTTTAAGAGAAGCCCTCCCTAACTTTCTTTGTTTTTATTATTATTATTATTTTATTTTTATTGTTAAATCATAACTGTGTACATTAGTGCAATCAAGGGGTACAATGTGGTTTCATATACCTCCCTAACTTTCATTGGTGCCCCTCTCTCTTTCTAACATAGATCTATGGTTTCCTCCTCTTTTAAGTATCCGTAGATAATTTTAAATACTAAAATATTTTTAGTTCAATCAGGTTTTAACACCTTGATTTTTTAGGTTCCCTTGTTTACAAATTCAATATAGTTATGGAAATTACTAAGACCCCAAACTTTATAAAAGGAAAACTATGCTGAGAAAAAGAATATTAATATGCAGGAATACTTATTTTTTAATATGCAGAAATATTTAATCACAAGGAATTATAGAAGAATAAAGAGCTAGATTGAAACATTTTTCAAAATCTTTATCAAAAAATCAGATTTTGAGAGATTTGACCTTGGAACTGAAAATGTTTAGTTAGAACATCATAAATACATCTTAATAGCTAAAGAAGCCCAATGGAAAGAAGAAAAATTTCCGTGTTAACCATCTTCCTATATGTCCCTTCTACTAAGTAATTTTAGCCTTTTTTTCTTTAAATTTTTGAAAATTTTATTACTCATTTAAACCCACGTGTATATTTTTACATACATGAGATCACAGCATTTACATTGGTTAGCTTTGTTAAAATACAATGTTTCCTGGTTTTCTTTGCCTCCCTTTACCTCCTGTTTACCTCTTCCACCCCTGTGCCTTAACCAAGATAATTGCGTTTTTAAAGGAGCAAATGGTTGTAATGAACAAAGATTTCTAAACTCTCTTTTACACACAAATTCCCTATTTAACATTTTGCTTCTGAGAGGATGATGGCTGGACCAGGAGATTGCATCACCTGAGCTGATTAAAGATGCCTGGTCTCCAGGGTCAGCCAGTGAAGCAGGTAAATGATTGTCTGCATCTTAGTCACCTGATTTGTATTTTTTTCTAAATCTCTACACCTGTAGATGCCTTAAGGTCAGGTGCTTCCAGTTTAAACAGATTCTCTGCTCTGCAACCTCCAGCACCCTCAGGGTCCACAGCATCCACGCCTGTAGAGTTTGATTCCCGAAGGACCTTAACCAGGTGAGAAGCCTGTTTCCTATGTTTACTCAAGGTTGTCCTGCTTGATCTGAATGTCTGTCTGTCTCTCTTACATATATCCACAAAGGTTATGATGATAATTTTTGTAGATGCATTCCTTTCATCCCTAAAATTGATTTAGTGGGGAGGGGAAAGCCTTCCAGCCTGTGCTATCAGAAAGGCATATTTGACTAGGTAGGATTCTGATACACAGTGAATGAATAAATGACTTTTTTTTTTTTTTTTTTTTTTTTTTTTTGAGACAGTGTCTCACTTTGTTGCCCTTGGTAGCACAAAATCTTGGGCTTAAGTGATTCTCTTGCCTTTGCCTCCGAATGGCTGGGACTACAGGTGCCCACCATGGTGTCCAGCTGGTTTTTTCAGAGACCAGGTCTTATCTGGCTCAAGCTTGTCTTGGACTCCTGAGCTCAGGCAATCCACCTTCGTCAGCCTCCCACAGTGCTAGGATTACAGGCATGAGCCACCTCACCCGGCCTTGATTTCTGTCTTTAATCTTCACATGCTATAATTTCTAAGATAGAAACATAACTGGATGGTGGATTTTGGATAGGGAAGGAGAGGGCTCCTTAAGAAGGCCAGGCCCAGGGTGGATTGCCTGAGTTCAGGAATTCAAGACCAACCTGAATAAGAGTGAAACCCCATCTCTACTAAAAATAGCAAAACTAGCCAGGTATTGTGGTAGGCTCCTGTAGTCCCAACTACTTGGGAGGCTGCAGCAAGAGGATTGCTTGAACTCAAGAGTCTGTGAGCTATGATGATGCCAGGGCACTCTACCCAGGGTGATAAAGTGAGACTCTTGTCTCAAAAAAAATTTTTTAATTAAAAATGAGAGGCCAGCCACAGTGGCTCACGCCTATAATCCTAGCACTTGGGAGGCTGAGGCGGGTGGATTCCCTGAGCTTATGAGTTTGAGATCAACCTAAGCCAGAATGAAACCTCAACTCTCTCCAAGCTAATGCCCCACCTTGGACTCTCAAAACATGTGATGCACCCATACATTTCTCTGTCACACTGTTCTTCAAGTAATGCTTGAGGTTGTCTTTCAGTTTTCACTATTCTCTGTATTCTGTCATCTTTCCTCTTTAACTTTTGTGGTATTGGTACAGTGAAGTAGTCTTTAGGCTTAGAATGAATGACAATCTGTTGCAACAGAATTAAGGGTTTTTGTTTTGGGGGGGTTGTATTTCGGGTTAATGTAAGGGTACAAACGCTAAGGTTACAATGTTTGCATTTGTGTTGTAGTTGTGTCCCCTGTATACCCAGGAGGTGTGCCATACACCCTTACATTGTGCCCATTAGGTGGGACACACCCATTTCCCCTCCCGCTCCCCCCAACTTGAATTGATTCTTTCTCTTGCATGGACATAAATTAATTGGTCTTCTGGATGTATATTAGTATTGAATATGTTGATATATTTTTTTCTTTTTCTTTTTTTTGAGACAGACTCTATTGTTCCTGGTCAATTGCTGTAGTGCAGGGGCCTTCAAACTTTTTAAACAGGGGGCCAGTTCACTATCCCTCAGACCATTGAAGGGCCAGACTATAGTTTAAAAAAAAACTATGAACAAATTCCTATGCACACTGCACATATCTTATTTTGAAGTAAAAAAACAAAACGGGAACAAATATAATCACACCGCTGCTGCATGTGGTCCACAGGCCGTAGTTTGAGGACCCCTGCTGTAGTATTATAGCTCACTGAAACCTCAAAATCCTAGATTCAAGCAATCCTTCTGCTTTGGCCTTCCAAGTAGTTGGGATTAACGGCACCTGCCATAATGCCTGGCTGATTTTTCTATTTGTAGTAGAGACGGAGTCTCACTCTTGTTCTGGCCTGTCTCAAATTCCTGAGCTCAAGTTCCTCCCACCCCAGCCTCCTAGAATTATAGGAATGAGCTTACTGCAACCGGCCAAGAATAAAATTTTTGATATAAGCACAATACTTAAATTTGTTTAAGATCTCAAACTTTTTTTATCATTATTATAAGAAGTTTGATTAGGTGGACTTTTCTAAACTATGTTACTTACTCCCCTGGCTTCTGAAACAACGTATACTTAGCACAAGTCAACTTTTTGTGATTATTGGCATTGGGCATCATTTATATTATAGAGATATTTGTGGCTCTTTGCCCTGCCATAAATTTCCCCAAAGGTTGTACTTGTTAAGTACTTGTGTGTATTATTTAATAGTGTATAGACCATTGTCTTGCCTTTGAGTCTTTAAAGCTCTTCTCATTTGTTGCCTTAAACTGCTATGGGCCAAGGAATTATTTGCCCGGCTTATTGTGATTATGTAAATTAAAGAAGACTAAATAGAACGTCTCTATTAAAGATGAATAAAATTCATTTGTACTGAAGTTAATCTGAAGTTTAAAAAAGTGAATAAAGTGTATAAATTTGTCCAAAGACTATTTCTACTTTATTCTTAAATATTTTCCACATATTTGAAGTTTGTGTATTAAAAAATCATTGTATAAGGGCCAAGCGCAGTCAATAACGCCTGTAATCCTAGCATTCTGGGAGGCTGAGATTGCCAGTGGATTGCCTGAGCTCACAGGTTAGGGCCTGAGCCAGAGCAAGATGTCGGCTGGGCATTGTGGCGGGCACCTGTAGTCCCAGCTACTCGGGAAGCTGAGGCAAGAGAATGGCTTAAGCCCAAGAGTTGGAGGTTGCTGTGAAATGTGACACCACAACACTCTACAGAAGCCAACAGAGTGAGACTCTGTCTCAAAAAAAAAATCATTGTTTAAGTTCCCAAAAAAGTGATACCATATTCTCATGTTATTTGTTTGTCTTTCATTCATTTAGCTCATACTTTTATCACTGTCTTTTTTTCTTAAAAGATTTTCGAATTTAAAATAAGGAATTATAACTAACATTTAAAAATTTTAAGTAGGATTTCTTTTAACTATTAGAGAAGAAAGTTAAAACATCTTAAATATTCTCATGATTTGCTTGTGTATGTAAATAACGGTTCCTGCAAATAGAATTGGTGCCTCACGTATCTAATGTTATCTGTGAAATATTTTGTATACTTTTAGAAAGTCATTGTTATAATTTGAATATAGGGTTATCTTTCTTTTAAAAATTATTATTTTGTCTTTTTAAGTCGTGGAAGCATGGGCAGGGAGAAGAATGACAAGCCCCTTCCGTCAGCAGCAGCTCGTCCAAACACTTTCATGCGGGGCAGCAGTAATAAGGACTTGTTAGACAATCAATCTCAAGAAGAGCAGCGGAGGGAGATGCTGGAGACTGTGAAACAGCTCACGGGAGGCATTGACATGGAAAGAGACAGCACAGAGGCCGAGCGAAGCAAAACAAGGGAGTCAGGTGAGAGGCTCATGATGAGACGATAGAGACAAAGATTTGGGGCCTTAAATTTAGAAGGAAAAAGCTAAGGGAGACTTTGTAGCTAGGTAGGTTTCAGAATCAACACAACATAGCAGTACTTGTACTTATCACCTTTAGAAAAACAGCTTGATGGGTTTTTTTGTTTGTTTGTTTGTCTTTTGAGACAGAGTCTCATTATGTTGCCCTCAGTAGAGTGCTGTGGTGTCACAGCTCGCAGCAACCTTCAACTCTTGGGCTTAAGCAGTTCTCTTGCTTCATCCTCCCAAGTAGCTGGGACTACAGGCACCTGCCACAACGCCTGGCTGTTTTTTGGTTGCATTTGTTGTTGTTTAGCAGACCTTGGCTGGGCTTGAACCCACCAGCTTCGGGGTATGTGGCTGGCGCCCTACTCACTGAGCTATAAGCACTGAGCCAGCTTCACGGTTTTATAACATAGTTCTCATATCCTAGATATGCTTTTCCTCAGTTTATAAATTTTCTTATTTCTGTATTAAATGTTAAGATGATAAGGTCCCTTACTATATATTAAGCAATCTGAGTTTCTTACAAGTCCCCTCAGCATCTCACACTGTGCATTGCTGTTAATGTGCACATGCTGTAGAGAGCCCCTCAAATGGGGAAACGTCACACTATTGAACCACTCTAAGAAAAACCACAGAGAAAGCAGTAGATCATCTTCTCTTACCTTCATCTTCTCTGTCAATCTGTGTTCTTGTGTGTACTTTGCGTGTATACATTTACAGGACTTGCTTAGGTAATGCTCTTAAAATTGCCTCATGTATTTCAGCTATATATGTTTGTTTCCTTGTCTTTTTTTTTTTTTTTTTTTTTTTTTTTGAGACAGTCTCATTTTGTTGTCCTCAGTAGAATGCCCTGGCATCACAGCTCACAGCAACCTCAAACTCTTGGGCTCAAGCAGTTCTCTTGCTTCAGCCTCCCAAGTAGCTGGGACTCTCGGAGCCCACCACAGCACCCAGCTATTTTTTAGTGATGAGGTCTCGCTCTGGCTCAGGCTGATCTCAAACCTGTGAGCTCCAGCAGTCCACCTGCCTCAGCGTCCCAGAGTGCTAGGATTACAGGCTTGAGCCACCACTCCAAGCTTTGTTTCCTCATCTGTTAAATGGGGATAAGTTGTACCTACTTTATAGGGTTATTATAGCGATTAAATGAGAAGTTAGTACAGGAAAATACTTAGACCTTTATATGAGAAAGACAAAGTTTTCAAAAGGTACTAGATGTTAGGAGGATCACTTGAGGCCAAGAATTTGAGACTATCCTGGGTAACATAACTAGATCTCATCTATTCAAAAAAAAAAAAAAAAAAAAAAAAAAATTGGCCACATGTGGTGGTATGTGCCTATAGTTCTAGCTATCCACAAGGCTAAGGCAGGAGAATTACTTCAGCCAGGAGTTGGAGGCTATAGTGAGCTATGATCATACTACTGCATTGCAGCCTGGGTGATAGCAATATCCTTGAGCCCAGGAATTTGAAATTGTTGTGAGCTCTGATGCCACAGCACTCTACCAAGACCAACAGAGTGAGATTCTGTCTCAAATTTTAAAAAGTTATTAGTTATCAGATGTCATAATTATAGTGATGGTTAATAATTATACGGTTGTCAGCATCTTAATCATGAATTAATACTGGTTGTTGATAGCAATTATATAGCTTTCAAATTTGTTTCCCCATTTAATTGGTTTCTGATAACTAAAGTCTCCAAAATGAGCATGGGTATGGTGGCTCACACCTGTAATCCTAGCACTCTGGGAGGCCAAGGCTGGTGGATTGAGCTCAGGAGTTCAAGACCAGCCTGAGCAAGAGCGAGACCCGGTCTCCACTAAAAATACAAAAATTAGCCTGTAATCCCAGCCACTTCTGAGATTGAGGCAAGAGGATTGCTCAAGGCCAAGAGTTTGTGGTTTCTGTGAGCTGTGATGACTTCATCCCATTCTATCCAGGGTAACAGAGTAAGACTCTGTCACAAAAAAAGGCTCTAAATGGATCTCAGAGGCAAAATTGAAATGTATTTTTCCAGTTGGTATGGACTTCAGATAATACAGCTTTAGGAATATGTGAATTAATTAATTAATTAACTATTTATTTTAGATAGAGTCTTATTTTGTCACCCTCAGTAGAGTTGCCATGGTGTCACAGCTCACAGCAACCTCAAACTCCTGTGTTCAAGTTATTCTCTTGCCTCAGCCTCCCAACTAGCTGGGACTGCAGGTGCCCACCACAGCGCCTAGACACTTCACAAACCCCAAAGACAGGTTTTCTCTTTTGTTCAGACTGATCTCACCCTGTGAGCTCAGGCAGTCCACCTGCCTCAGTCAATATATGGCTTTCCTACCTGTGCTATGTACTTGTGGAACACAACAGGATGGGACATGAATATATCTTGTGTTTTGTGAGTAATGTAGCATTGTTGTCCTTTTTGTGTTTATTCATCAGATGCACAGTGAGTGAGGCACTTTAGACTGCTACATCAGAAATCAATTCCATAAAGGATTAAACCAAGAAAAGTGCTAAGAAGGAACTAAATTTGTTTCTAAGAATGTAGTTAACCAAGAGAACTATCTAGAATTGAGCAGAGGGATATTGGGATATTCCCTCATCTGAAGGATACCAGTAAGAATGAAACAGGTTTGTAGAGTTTGGGGTGTGAACCGGAGGGAAAGAGCATTCCAGATATGAGGAGCACACTAAGTCGGGAAGTTGTAGGAGGAGAAGCCCATGGTATGTTCAAGTAGCTTCACGAAGCCAGCATGGCTCAGCTCAGTGGTAAGCCAGGACCTGACATGTGCAAGACTGTGAAGGCCTCATGTGCTCCTTATTGTCTAAGCAATGGGAAGTAGTCCAAGTAAAGAAAGGAACAAAAAAGCTCTAATTAGGAAAGTATGTCATGTCCCTAAATCTTATTAGTTGTTGTAGATTATGAAGTTTCTTGGAGCATAGCCATTCTAATATAAGAATTTTCTGTATTCTACTTTTAGGTGTTTTGTTCTGTCAAACTTGTGTCTATTATAAATACCTTTTCCCGCAATATCAATGTAAAAACACATAAATAATGCCAGTCATAATCCCACCATTTTAACAGTAATTTTAATCATTTTTACTTTTTCACTTTTTTTCTCGATAGTAATGAAACCAGAAATTTCAGCAATGTCATCTCCTGACAAACCTGCTTTATCAGAAGAGGATATGGAAAGGAAGTCCAAATCTATCATTGATGAATTTCTACACATTAATGATTTTAAGGTAAATGAGATTTAAAAAAAAAAAAAAAAAGGGAAAGTAAGAAAAGAAAACACAGCAAACCCTATGACAGAGATATGTTATATCTTTGCTCTGGTCTAAATCAGATGTTATGGTGAGCTGATCCAAGTCACACACAATTTTGCTTCCTTAACTGTGATGCCTTTCTGCCAAGTACTGTTTTTTTAAAATTAATATTATAGTTAATTCATAAGATAAAGAGGTAGGTAAAGAAAATGAGTACCAGGGAAAACCAAATTGAGTTTGACATTAATGAACAGAAACAACACATTATCATTATGAGGCATACATAGCCTTTGTATGTTTACCTGTCAGTTATTTATAGTCATTTTTATTGTCATTCTGTATTAACCTAGGTGTATAGCCAGCATTACTTTTTCTTTATTGTAGAAAACTAAGAGACGAAGGGATAAGCAATATGTTAGGGTCATATGGCCTAAGTCACACATTTCATAACCTGGCTTTGATTGCCCTATTTAAGCCCTTCCATTCTACTTCATCTTCATTTTACGATGCTGTTAAATAGGGTAGACATACTATATGACCTCGTGAGCCATACAGTCGAGTGGCAGAAACAGATAATAAATAGATAATCCCCCAAATAATATTTTAATTGTAGTTATAATTAATGCTAGTAGACCTATACAGTATTAGGAGAGATCATATAATGGAACCTAGTTATCTTAGGTTAGGAGAGATTTGTCTGTTAAAACTGTCTTATCTGTTAAAGTGCAGAGGGCACCCCCAAAATGATACACATTTTAAGAAAGGAATAACCTGTATTAAAATTGTAATATTCAACATGTACCAATAACATTTGTTATCTCATATATTGTATCTTATATCTCTGCTAATTACACCAGTCAAACATGACTTGAATTTTTTTTTATTTTATTTTATTTATTTATTTATTTATTTATTTTTAGGCAAAACCTCAAATTCTTGGACTCCAGTGATTCTCTCGCCTCAGCCTCTCAAGTAGCTAGGACTATAGGCTTCCACCATGATGCTGGGCTATTTTTAGAGAGGAGGTCTCACTCTGGCTCAGGCTGATCTCAAACATGTGAGCTCAGGCAGTCTACCCACCTTGGCCTCCCAGAGTGCCAGGATGGCAGGCATGACCCACCATGCCTGGCAAAGTATTATAATTTTAATACAGTTTTTCCTTTCTTAAAATGCTATACATTTTTTGGCACTCCCTCTATTTGTCAGGTATATTTACCACTTTGGCTTTGGTATTATATTATTAAAAGTTCCTTTAGTTTGAGCACAGTGGCTCACACCTGTAATATAAGCTCTTTAGAAGCCAAGGTAGAGGATCCCTTAAGGCCAAGAGTTTCAGAACAGACTAACCTAGTGTGATGTCATTTTTATAAAAAAAAAATTAAAATTAGCCAGGCATGCTGATGTATGCCTGTAGTCCTGGCTAATCAGGAGGCTAAGGCAGGAGGATCACTTCAACCCAGGGGTTCAAGGTTACAGTTAGCTATCATTGTACCACTCTACTCTACCCTGAACAATAGAGTGTGACCTTGTCATAAAAAAAGGCCAACCTGAGTAAGAACAAGGCCTCTTCTCTACAAAAGACCCAGAAAAGTTAACTGAGCATGGTGGTGCAAGCCTTATTGTCCCAGCTACTCAGGAGACTGAAGCAGAAGGCTCACTTGAGCCCAGGAATTTGAGGTTACAGTGAGCTATGATGATGCTACTCATAGCACTGTAGTCCAAGTGACAGAGCGAGACCGTGTCTCCATAGGAAAAAAAAATTATTTCAGAATTATTTGGTTTCCTGCAATGTAGTCACTATTTGCTTTCTGTACACAAATGTCACCTTCCTTGTTTATCACCCAGCCTTCTAAGCTCCTAAGTTTTGAAATTGTCCAAGATTCAAAAGTAGTAGGAAGTTTTTGATGATGAGGTAGAGGGGATGCTTTCCAGAAACCCTTAGAAATGTAGCAAAATAAATTACTGTTAACTGGAAAGAGCCAATGAATATATCTCATGTACTGTGATTCATTAATTTGCTTCCTAGACAAGTGAGGAGTATTCTTGTGAATTGGCAGCATAGCTTTTTTTCTTGCACGGAAGTAAGGAAATGTGAAAGATTTATAGGAAAATTGAAAGGCTGGGGCGGCACCTGTGGCTCAATGAGTAGGGCGCCGACCCATATACCGAGGGTGGTGGGTTCGAACCCAGCCCCGGCCAAACTGCAACAAAAAAAAAGCCATGCGTTGTGGCGGGCGCCTGTAGTTTCAGCTGCTCAGGAGGCTGAGGCAAGAGAATTGACTAAGCCCAGGAGATGGAGGTTGCTGTGGTGCATGTGGCCAGTGCCCCAGCCACTGAGCTACAGGTGCCAAGCCCTAATAATCTTTTTGATAAACTTATATCATTAACCAAAAAATTAACTTGCGGATTTTATTTGTCAGAAGAATGATCTTAGACATTTAATACAGTATATTCAGTGACAGCCCCCCCTCCCCCAAACAGAAAACAGGCATTCTGGTGATGTTACCGTGCTGCTTAGTTACTTGAACACGTTATTTTTTCAGTTTTTTTTTTTCTATTTATTAAATCATGACTGTGTACATTAATGCGTTTATGGGGTACAATGTGCTCAATTGATAAACAATGTGGAATGCTTGCATCAAACAATTAACGTAACCATCACCTCGCTTGCTTATTTGTTGTGGTAAGATATTTATACTCTATTCTTAATAGTTTTAAAATGTACCATTGAGGTATGCACCTTAGGTGAGATCCCACCAAATACCCTCCCCACTCCTGACCTCCCCTCTCCCTTCCCCCTCCCTCCTGTTCCCTCTTTGTTTCTGGACTATAGTTACGTTTTATCATTTGTATGAATGTGTAGGTGATTATATGTTGGTTTCATAGTAGTGTTGAGTACATTGGATACTTTTTCTTCCATTCTTGAGATACTTTACTAAGAAGAATATGTTCCAACTCCATCTTTACATAAAAGACGTAAAGTTTTCATCTTTTTATGGCTGCATAGTACTCCATGGTATGCATATACCACAATTTGTTAATCCATTCATGAGTCAGTGGGCACTTAGACTGCTTCCATGTCTTGACAATTATGAATTGGGCTGCAGTAAACATTCTGGTGCGAATGTCTTTGTTGTAAAATGGTTTTTGATCATCTGGGTATATTCCTAGTAGAGGAATTGCGCAGTTTTAGTAGTATATCGTGTATTTTGCTCTTAAGTATTCACATGTGAATAAATGTAAGAAAATGATGACTTATCAGTAGCATAAATTTAGAGTCAGGAATCATAGTGAGGTGAGGCCAAACAACCACAGATTGTCCACATGGATGGCTTTCTGCTTTCTGATGGTTCAGTGTACATAAATTTTTTTCATGCACAATATTATAGGGTATATGTGAATCATAAATGAATTGAATGTTTATACCTGGATCCCATCCCCAAAACATCTCATTTTATATGTGTAGATATTCCCAAATCCCCCCAAAGTCAGAAATCTGAAACACTTGTAGCCCCAAGCATTTCAGATAAGGAAGGCTCAAGTCGTAATTATTCAGTTATATGATCTGACTTCCACTGGATTGTTACTAACATTAGGGAATAAATCTTCATCTCCTTTTCTTTTTTTAACTTAAAAGTGTGTGGGTGGATAGATAAATGTATAAGTGACATAGCACCATTGTATTATGATGTGATTACCTTAGATGATTTTCAAGTGGAGCTTGCCTTTTTTATAATCAAATTTTTTATTTGAAATTATTTCTATTGCACATCTCCTTCCAGTAATTCATTTTTATAATGTAAAATACATGCATGTAATTACTTAGAATGAGGGCGAGGACTTACTGAAAATTAATTTTTTTTAGTTCATTGAGGAGAAATTGTCACACAGCAACTTGGCCATCTTTTTATTTATTTAATTGTTGGGGATTCATTGAGGGTACAGAGAACCAGGTTACATTGATTGCATTTGTTAGGTAAAGTCCCTCTTATAATTGTATCCTGCCCCCAAAAGGTTTGTCACACACGACCCCCACTTCCTCCCTCCTTCCTTCTCTCTGCTTTCCCCTTCCCCCACCCTCCAACCCCCTCTGTGTACTAGCTCATCAATTATATGAGAATTGAGTACATAGGATTCTTGCTTCTCCATTCTTATGATGCTTTACTAAAAATAATGTGTTCCACTTCCATCCAGATCAATACAAACAATGTAAAGTCTCTATCTATTTAAATGGATGAATAGTATTCCATCGTATATACCACAGCTTGTTAATCTTTTCCTGAGTTGGTGGGGATTTAGCCTGTTCCCACATTTTGGCAGTTGTAAAATGAGCGCAATAAACAGTCTAGTGCAAGGGTCCTTATAAAAGGATTTTTTTTTTCCTTCTGGGTAGATGCCCAGTAATGGGATTGCAGGATCAGATGGGAGGTCCAGCTTGAGTTCTTTGAGGGTTCTCCATACTTCCTTCCAAAAAGGTTGTATTAGTTTGCAGTCCTACCAACAGTGTAAAAGTGTTCCCTTCTCTCCACATTCATGCCAGCATCTGCAGTTTTGAGATTTTGTGATGTGGGCCATTCTTGGTAGGGTTAGATGATATCTCAGTGTGGTTTTGATTTGCATTTCTCTAATAGATAGGGATGCTGAAGATTTTTTCAAATGTTTGTTAGCCATTTGTCTGCTTTAGAGAAGGTTCTATTCATCTCTCTTGCCCATTAATATATGGGATTGTTGGCTTTTTTCATGTGGATTTATTTGAATTCTCTATAAATCCTAGTTATCAAGCTTTTGTCTGATTCAAAATATGCAAATATCCTATACAAGGCGATAGTGGTCAAAACAGCATGGTACTGGCACAAAAATAAAGACATAGACATTTGGAATCCAATAGAAAACTAGGAAATGAAACTAACATCTTCTAGCCACCTAGTCTTTGATAAACCAAACAAGAACGTACACTGGTGGAAAGAATCTCTATTCAGTAAATGATGCTGGGAGAACTGGATATCCACATGTAAAAGACTGAAAATCGACCCGCACTTTTCTCCACTCAGAAAAATTAATTCAAGGTGGATAAAATACCTAAATTTAAGGCATGAAATGATAAAAATCCTCAAAGAAAGCATAGGAAAAACACTTGAAGATATTGGCCTGGGGAAAGACTTGAAGAAGACTCTAGTGGCAATTGCAACAACAACAAAAATAAACAAATGGGACTTAAACTGAAAAGCTTCTGTACAGCTAAGGAGACAACCAAGGCAAATAAACTTGGCCATTTTTTGTTTTCGTTTTTTGAGACTGAATCTCACTATATTGCCTTCAGTAGAGTGCCCTGGTGTTACAGCTCACAGCAACCTCAAACCCTTGGGCTTAAGTGATTCTCTTGCCTCAGCCTCCCAAGTAGCTGGGACTACAGGTGTCCGCCACAATGCCCGGCTATTTTTTGATTGCAGTTGTCATTGTTGGTTAGCAGGCCCTGGCTGGGCTCGAACCCACCAGCTTTGGTGTATGTCGCCAATGCCCTACACACTGAGCTACAGGCATCAAGCCAACTTGGCCACTTTTTAATAAGAGAAAGTAGTAGGTGTTAGGAGATGAATGGTTTAAATGTTTCCTTTCCCATTACTCTTTCTTCTTGGAGAGCCCATATAAAGGATAATATGCTGAAACAGACAAAACAGAATGTATTCTATTCCTGACTTAATCATCTGGTTAAGTCAATAACCATATACATGAAAGTGACTAATAGACTTATTCTGATCCCATTTTTATTTTATTTTTACATCCTTAAAGTATTCTTTCTTTCAGAAATCATTCAGTCTTAGTGAGAAGTATGTATTCTTAATGTCTTTATATATAATAAGTGTACATGGTGCTTTACTAGAAAGTATGTTACAAAGCTGATTAACATAAAACAAATTTTTTGTAGAGAAATAACGTTACTGGGATTTTCTTTCTTGATTGTGGATTTGGTATAAAGTATGTTGTAAAACCAAAAATAAAGCAGTGTAAGTTTTAATAAATTAAAATAGTGAAATATTAAATGGACTTAATTGATTTTATAAGAGGGTATGAATTTTCTTAATCAAACCTCCACTGTGCTCAGATCTCTAACCCTATCACCTCTGCCCTTTGATTTAGTATATATCATATTTTGCCATGTACCCATAATATAACGCACACCCACATTTTTGCCCAAACTTTCAGGGGAAAAAGTCTTTCATTTTAATTGAAAATATTATTTGCGCATGTTTAGCTACAGTACTTGTTTTTTGTAAATAATGATATTTCACATCATAGAAGGCCAATAGTCAACATCAGAAGTAGTATCATCTTCTTCAATTTCTACATGACCAGCATTTTCTGAAGCGTCACTTTTCTTGTCCTATAAATTTCATCATGTGCAGTTCCATTCCTAGCATTGCTGATGCCACATTAAAAAAAAAAAAAAAATGAGTTCATAACCACTTCCTTCTTGACATCATTTCATAATCTTAGGATCCAATCACAAACCTCTGTGATGGATACTTTCTTGATTCTACCTTTAGGTATTAAATCATTACCATCTGATTATATTCACAACATCCACTCTTTCTTCATTAGGGCTTTAAAGTGCTCATTTACTGACACATCAAGAGGTTACAGAAGCCTGGTTAGCCCACCAGGTATTACAGTAAGTCGAGTTTCCAAGTCCACTGCAGTTGTTTTTGCATTTTGTGTAACATGGACTTTGAAGTGATTAAAAAATAAGCAAAGCTGTTTTTTGTGGGTTTTTTTGCAGTTTCTGGCCGAAGTTGGGTTTGAACCCGCCACCTCCGGCATATGGGACTGGCGCCCTACTCCTTTGAGCCACAGGCACCACTGCGAAGCTGTTCTGTTTTTTAAGTAAAATCCTCCAGGCCTTTATGAACTGACTTTGTTAAACCGGATTTTCATGCCTTCTTTATTAGTTCATCCTTTTTCATGCACAGGGACAATAACTCCACTTGGAATTTTTTCTTTCGGAATTTTTTTTTTTTTTCTTGTTGAGACAGTGTCTCATTCTGTTGCCCTAGGTAGAGTGCCATAGCGTCATAGCTCACAGCAACCTCAAACTTCTGGGTTCAAAAGATCCTCTTATCTCAGCCTCCTGAGTAGCTGGGACTATGGGCACCTGCCACAACACCCAGCTAGTTTTTCTATTTTTAGTAGAGACAGGACCTTTCTGTTGCTCAGGCTGGTCTTAAACTCCTGAGCTCAGGCGATTCACCTGCCTCAGCCTCCCAGAGTGCTAGGGTTACAGATGTGAAAAAAACTGGAAATTTTTTTTTCTTTTAAAGATGTTCATAGATAGAAGCTTGTCCCATCTGCACAACAGGCTGGAACAACAGTGAAATGTGTTTCCTCATGTCCACTAGTTTTAACCGCCACAGCCTTCGTTCCTTTGATGTCCATGGTTCTGTTGGATCAAATGTAAGTGGGACCTCATCCATATTGGGAGAGGTCAAAGTTGTCTTTCAGAGATTGATAACATAAGAATGAAATTCCAAAACTTGATTCTCATAGGCTGCTAAAAGTTTGGGGGCAAGTTTTCTTCATGTCCTCATGCTTAAACCTTCTCTCTTCATGAAGTTAAAGCAACATGTGTCCCTGACAAATCATCAGTGTTTTTTTTTCATACAATCCTTTTGCCCTCTTCTTGTATCATCTTGGTCAAAATGGAGATCCCAGTTTGATAGACCATAATCCAAGTCTTCACCTCCTTCTTTACCTCTGGCCACTTTGGAAGTTTCCCTCGCATTGCCTCCTTCTGTCCTGGCATCTGAAGAAGCTTTTCTTCCTGTTGCCTCCACAATCAGATGGCAGTGTCCGTGGAAGGGTGGTCCAGAGTATCTCTCTGCAGCTTTGTTGCCATGCTCTTTAGCATCTCTTATTTAATAACTGTTAGTTTAAAGTTTACAGGATACAAAAACCATTTCAACATTTTCCAAGGAATTTTCTAATAATTTTTTTTAAAAAAAATATCATCTAGATTGCTAGCTTTCCCTAAAGCATACAAAGAGAAAATATATTGCTCTTTGTTGGCAGAAAATGCTTTCATTGCAAGTCTGTTGTAAGTTCAGCAAAGCTGATTACTGTATTCTGCTGCATATAGATATCACTATTACTTTCTAAAGTTACACATTTCACGTATAAGCATAAACAAAAGAATTAAAAACATTTATATAGTTACAGAATCATATATAATGTGCATCCTTATTTTTCCCTCAAATATTTGGGCAAAAAAGTGTGCACATGGCAAAATACTATAACCTCATTGCCAATTTTAGAAAAAAATGAAAGTCATTGAAATGGGAACTCTCTCCAGCTTTTTACCTCAGAGCCAACCTCTTTTCATCTGTCTCCAACCTTTTCCTGTGTCCTCTTTCTTCCTATTAAAATGGAACAGGTATTTGTTTTTCTAGCCATGAATCTAATTAATTTCTCTTCAGTGTCTCAGGGTCTTTGCTGCCTTAACTTTTCTCCCTCTCTCCTGTGTTAGCAGCTCCTTTTCTCTGGACTCTTTCTATCAGAGCTTAACATGCTCAAGGCTCTTACATCATAAAAAATTATTCTTTAACCTCATGTATTATGTTAGCTACTACCTTGTTTTCTTTCCTTCAAAGAATTGCCTACACATATTGTCTCAGTTTGCATATTTCCATTCATGGAGTTTGCCACTGCATCACTCCAACTGTTTTTGCCTAGTGCACTATCCACTGATGACTGTGTCATTGTTCAATTCAGTCCTTACCTTACTAGACTTCTTTGCAGGTTTTGAATTCTGTCCATTTTGAAAATCTTTTTTCTTGACAGTCTTTTTGGTCATATTGCATCTACTTTCATGACTTCTATTACTGTGTTTATATCATTTGCAATAAATCTGTGTCTTCAGCCCTCTTTTGAGAGCCATCAGCATTCCCACTTAGATGTCTCACAGGTCCCCAAAACTCAACATACACAGGATTGAACTGTCTTCTCCCAAATCTCTTCCTCTTAACTTTTTTACAGTGAATAATGCCATCACCTGTTGAAATCATTATCTTTGACCGTTTCTTACCTGCAATAGTCAATCCCCAAGTGCCATGCTGGCTCTGCTGTGCATCTCTCTCTACTCTGCCTGCTCTCTATAGTAACCATTACCCTTCTGTAGCCACCATCATCTCTCACTGAATAATTTTAATTAATGCTAATTACTTTTAAGTATTCTGTCTTCTGTCTGTATTTTCTTTCCCTAAAAATTAAGACAGCTAAATATATATTTTCCAAATAAAATATAATTGATACTCTCATTTGGAAAAAACAAACAAACAAACAAAAAAAACCTTTAAGGAAGCCCTTCTTTTTGGAGTAAGAAAACTTTTTTTTTTTTGCAGTTTTTGGCCAGGGCCGGGTTTGAACCCACCACCTCTGGTATATGGGGCCGGCACCCTTCTCCTTGAGCCACAGGCGCTGCCCAGAAGACTTTCATATTCTGGTTTCTAATTTTATCCCCAGTCTTGATTCCAAGTACATGCAGTATCTTTTCTCACTAAAAATGCTTTATTTTCTCATACCTCACATGCCTTCACTTGGTCTTCTCCCTCCTAACTGATGCGCGCATGCACACACATGCGCACACACACACACAGCAGTTTTAATGTGTGATCTGGGAACTCCTGGGTGTCTCTGAGATTCTTTCAGAGAGTTTGCATTGTCAACACTATTTTCATAATAAAGCTGTGACATTATTTGCTTTTTTCATTCTTATTCTAATGAGTATATAATAAATTTATTTCAGAGGTGATATAATATGTGATGACACCATTGCTCTGGTGGCTAGATACGTGCTTTTGTTTCATTAGTTTAAAATTTCCCTTAAAAAAATTCTTTATTTCTTTTTTTGCTAAATTTAGTGTGATCCCATTTTTAAATTCTCATGGTAAATATCAATAGCTATAACAAGCAAAAGCTCTTCAGAGTTCAGTAATTTCCAAAAGAGAAAAGGGATTCTGAATCAAAAAGATTTGAGAACAGCTGTTCAGGCTTCTGTTAGATAGCATTTTCTCTGAGAAGTCTTTGCTTGGGTACTTCGTCATAGTAACCTTTTGGATGCCCTTCTCTGTGGTTTATACTTACCCTGTTACAACACCTATCATATTGTATTATGGTGGGTTACTTGTTTATCTGTCTAGGCCAGTAGATACAGAAGACTACATAAAAGAAGGAATCTTGTTGTATCCCTAGGACCTAGCAGTTTTAGATACTTGGTGAGTGCTCAACAAATAATAAATAAATAAAATTAAAGAACATAAACAATGAATAGATGTTAAATGACTTTTTTTGAAAGCATTTGAACATTTGAATATTTTTAGTTATTCATTATCATATTATGACTATAACATGTTTTAAATAAAAATCATTTTGTACTTTAGGGATACATTTATTTCTTAACTTTTTCTGACCCCCTAAGATCTGAATGGGTTTTAGAAAACAAGTTTTATTTTATATGTGTGCATGTATGATGTTCATATGTTAGAGCAAAAGGAGCCTATTGCTTGGAATCAGGAGTTCTGTATTTGAATCTTTGTCTTCCACGAATAACCATGAAGCCTTTGACAAGTCTTTGTATTCCCTTGAAGCTAACTTCCCTTATTAAATAATGGAATTAGAATAGATTTTCTAAAAAGTTGTTTGTATGACATTATATGATTATATGTGAAAGTGTCAAATGTGTATTGAATGTAATTTGCTTTGTTAAAAATACCCATAAGTATGGATTTGTCTGTATATTAAAATAACTTTGTTTTTACAGGAAAGATGATAAAGACTATGCTTTAAAACAAATAGAAGGAACTGGGATCTCTATGTCGGCATGTAGAGAAATAGCAGTAAGTGAAGCTCTTTTTATTATCATTATCAATTGACTTATAAGTGTGTTATGTATGTAAGTCTCTGTATTATATTTGTCACATTGAAAGCTGATGGATATTTTTCATATCAACTATCTATAGAACAATATTTTAAAAATTTCTGTATAAATTTATTTATTTGGGTTAAAGTTAATCCCAGTTATTTATATAAATACGTATTTTCCCAGTAATGTCACTAATAGTTCAGGGTCCATTAGTTACTTCGTTGAGTGCAGTAAAAGTTATATGTTAGTCCTCAGTAATACTTCTATTTTAATAAGTTAGGATATGTCAAATTAAAAGGAGATCATATTATTTGAATTTTCACTGCTTATATGTATCTGAGTATATAAAAATGTATGCCTTTTTTATTTTGAAAGCAATTTTTCATATTGTAGTTAGAATCTCATTTTGATTCCATAGGGAAATATTCTTCATGTTAATATATTAATTATTATCCACACATTTAACTTAAACATTACTTTTTGAAATTTTACTTCACTTTTTACTGTTATAAAACTATGGTTCAAAACTGCCTTTGCTGGCCTTAATCAGAGTAATCTAGTATATATATTATAATATTTGCTTTCACTGCACTCTGCACTTATATCTACTCATATATATAGACTAGTATGACATGGAAATATTAATTTAAGTAATTTTGCTAGATTTTTTTAACAGATTCCATACTAATGGATCTTCCGCCAACAGACATTTTTATCATGTACCATGTTGAAAAGGGCTAGAGTAGGTAGAAGTAAAAAAGTATGTAACAGGCTAGGGTCTCCAGCCTCAAGTATTTACATTCTGTATAGGAAAGAGACTTACAGATCTTACAAGAATAGTGTGTCAATTACTATAATAAAAATATGTGGGAATGGGAGAACGGTATGCATCTAAACTAGAAAATCAAAGAATGTTCAGGTTTTGGAGCACATATAAGAGCTACCTCCATCGAGGGAAAAAGAAAGTTGAGATGGAGGATATTGTTAACCAAAGGAATACCATCCAGGAAAATTGGAAGATATTTTTCATTGAATTGATAAATTTGTCATACTTGTGAATTCTGAGGCCAGATATCTATATATTAGCTGTCAGTTCTTCTACATGTATTGTATACATAGTTGACCACCTCCTTGCATTGATACCTCCTTATGTTGACCCAATTGTCATAGACCAGACATGTACCTGTCAGTAAGGTAGGCCTAGTTTTGTATGTTGACCAGTTTGTTACAGTCCCTTGGGTGGTCAAGTTACATAGATTGTACCATATATAATAGTTATTTTTAAAGTGTTAGAACGAATTCACCTATGATCAGTGATGTTAGAAGTTGGTGCTAATTACTGTTGGAGGGAACAGGGAGCTTTCAGGATGCTCCTAATGTTGTGCATCTTGATCATGCTCTGGGTCTGGTTACACGGGTTTAATATGTGAACATTCACTGAGCTGTGCACATATTGTTCCCATGCTTCTCTTTTGTTCTTTATGAATATTTTTTTAAATAAATTTGCTATCAGTTCAGAAATAGGTATGTTAATCTTTACATATATGTTAATAACTACAAATTAGTTAAACACAGAAATATGAAAGCCTATTTTTAATCCCCTTGATCATGGTTCTTCAATCTAAGATGAGCAGAAATTTTTAATTTTGATGACATCTAAATTTACTGATTTTTCCATTTATGATTATTTTCTATATCAGGCTGAAGAAATCTTTGGGTTCACTATTATAAAAATATTTCCTCATGTTTTCTTCTGAAAGTTTTACCTTTTATGATATGTTCACTTAATTTTTGTTCATGGTATGATGTAGTGCCTGAGTTGTCTTCTCCTCCATGTCAATATACAGTTGTGACATCATTTTTGGAAAACATTCTTTACCATAAGAATTCCTTTGACACCTTTTGTAATTTTGAAAAATACATGCAAGTAAGTCTGTTCCTGGGTTCTCCATTCCACTGGTCTCTCTGTCTAGCTTTATGCTAATACCAAATTACCTTACAGCGAAACTTGAAGTCAGGTGGTATAAGCCCTCCAGTTTTGTTCTCCATCAGATTGCTGGGATATTTTAGGACCTTTGCATTATCATATAAATTTTTAAATCAGCTAATTTTCATTTTTTTAAAAAATGCTGTTGGAACTATAACTTGGATCAATTTGAAGAGTAATACTATTGAGACTTTTATGCCAATGGAAAGATATACTGTACTTTTCATTTTTTTAAGGTTTTCATTAATTTTGCTCAACAGTGCTTTGTAGTTTTTAGTGTAGAAGTTTTGCCTGCCTTTTGTTAAATATGTTCTTCATGACTGAGTTTGAAACATGAAGTACTCCATGTCTTCAGGCACTATAAATGGAATTTTTAAAAAGATTTATTTTCCGTTTGTTTCTATAGACAGAATTGATTTTCTTTTTTTAAATGTAGAACCTTGCTCTGTCCCCTGGCCTAGAGTACAAGTGGAGTCATCATAGTTCACTGCACCCTTAAACTCCAGAGCTCAAGAAATCTTACCTCAGTCTCCCGTGTAGCTAGGACTACAAGATGCACCATGACACCTGGCTGATTTTTCTATCTTTTGTAGAAACAGGGTCTTGCTCATGCTCAGGCTGGTCTCAAACGCCTGGCCTCAAGCAGTCCTTTTCACCTCAATCTCCTAAAGTGCTAGGATTGGAAGCATGAGCTGCCACACCCAGCTGATTTTGATTATATATATATGTACACACACACACACACACACATAATGTATATTGTATATCCTGAGGCGTTTCTAAAGCCACCAGTAGGTTTTGGTGATTCCTTAGGATTTTCTACATAAATAATTATGTCTCTTATGAATAGGGGTACTTCTACTTTTTTCCAAATTTGTGGAGTTTTTGTGTCTTTTTCTTCTTTTTACTGGTTATGGTATTTCACACAGTATTGAATAGTGGTGAGAGCACGCACCTTTGATTTATTCCCAATTTTGAGGGAGATGCCTTCATTTTCGCCATTCTGGCTAATGATTACTATAGATATTTCACAAATGCCATTAATCACATTTAGGAAGTTCTCTTTTATTCCTAGAGTTCTCTAAGTTATTAAATTTATTGGCACAAAGTTTTCCATAATAATCCCTTCTTATCTTTTCATATCTGCAGATTCTGTAGTGCTATCCCATTTTCACTGATAATAATGTTTAATAATAATTTATGTTTATCTGTTTCAATGTTTAATAATAATTTATGTTTATCTGTTTCAATGATCTCTGCTAGTCATTATTTCCTCCTTCTGGGCTTACATTTCTTTATCTTTGTAAGTTGGAACCTTAGGTCATTGATTTTTAAAATACTCTTTTCTATAAAACTCTGAATTTTCTTCTAAGCTGTGTTGTATCTACATTCCACAAATTTTATAATGCTACATTTTCATTATTGCTTAATGCAAAATATTTTCAGTTTCCCTTGTGATTTTTTCTTTCATATGAATTATATATATTATTCAATTTTTAAATACGTAAGGCTTTTCTAAATAACTGAGTCAATGATTACTAATTTATTTTTTACCAAAGTCAGAGAAAAGAGACCCTATATTTTAGAGGTACAGACTGAAATGTTTATAGGTGAAATTATATGATACCTGAGATTTATCTCAAAATACTCCAAGGTAAAGTGGTAGGAGTGGGTATTAATATAGGTAAAATAAAATTGGCTGTGAGTGGATAATGGCACATAGAAGTTTGTTTTAATAGTGTACTTACTTTTGAAATTTGTATAACAAAAATTTAAGAAAAAAGAATTCCCATCTTTTCTGGTAAATTTTATGAGACCTTCCCTTCCATGTATTAATTCTTTTTTTTTTTTTTTTTTGCAGTTTTTGCCCGGGGCTGGGTTTGAACAGCCACCTCCGGCATATGGGGCTGGTGCCCTACTCCTTTGAGCCACAGGCACTTCCCCCATGTATTAATTCTTCCTCGTAGAAGTCCTCTGTGTCTTTACCACTCATCTCTGTTATTTTTTATGACTATACCCAGTTTGTTTCTTTAATAATACTCATTACAAATTGTAATTTTAAGGGGATTCTTTTGTTTACTTTTTGATAACTAATTTTTCTGTTTACTCCCCACTCCCTTTAGACTGTAACACATTTCTTCACATAGTTCTTGTTTCATTAAGTCATTATAGAAAGGAGGAAGGAAAGAAAAAACTCCGAGAATTTCTTCTGAAAGTGAAGAGTGCTGGGTATCTTCATCTTATTATTATAAGTGGTTTGTTTTGTACATTTCAGAATTTCCTGTGGGCTGGTCATTTTTCAAACTGTTGTTATTAGTGGCCCATCAGAATTCCAAGAGGCTGCCTTGTATTTGGATGGGAGAGAAAGGGTATAATATAAAGCTCCAGACTCTCCTTTCATAGCTCACCTCTGCTTTAACCGTAACTCCTCAGTTTTTATCAATTTGTAAGAATTAGGTTGAAAAAAGTTCTATAGCTCTTTAAAAAACTGAAATTGTTTTGAAAAAATTTTATAGTGAATTCAGCTCATCCTACTGATGGCATACATGCAGAATTTATTATATTTTCTGTGTTGTAAGATTTTTAATATTAGAACATAATCCAGCATTAAGAATATTATAGGCTTTTTTACCTACTTTCTTATTCATTATGTAAGTGGTATTTGACAAAACATAGTTTTAACTGCTAATAATTTATGTTTTACTTATTTGTACGTTTAGAAATTCAAATTAAATGCAATTTTTTTTTTTTATTAAATGCAGTTTTATGTGATAATTGTAATGGATCAAGTTCATAGTGAACAAAATATTAAAAGCAGCAGTACTCAGAAAGTTATAAAGATACTTTTTGCCCCAACAGAATTGGAAGAACAGATAGTTTCTCTGATGGAAACCACTGTATGAATATATTTAGACCTTTAGTCCCTCCCCCCCCAAAATATTTTAACATAAAATCTTCAGAAGGGCAAGAAATAATTTCGAAACTGTTGAGAACTAGGATCTACATGATCTGAGGTCTGTACGCAGTGCTGAAGTTCCATTTATCACAAAGGAAACCTGGAATACTCCCCAGTGTCAGAGCATAAAACCACACAGTAGTGCATATAGTAGGTAAGACCCTCACCAGAGTCCTTAAGGGCTCTTATCCTGGCTCTGCCAGTTCCTAGTTTATAACACCTAAAGCACGTTACTTAATTTCCCTGTGTTTCAGTTTCCTTGTTTGTAAAATTGGAGTAATAATAATATCTCACAGAGTTGTTGTTAGGAACTTAGAGCACTTCTAAGGGTATAATAAGTTTGCAGTAAATGTTAGCTATTCTCATTAGCTGCAACTGTCACAGTATTAGAATTGTCTGCCTACTTTTATTTATTATCTTCAATGAAAGGTCTTAAAACATTTGATGTCCCTGGGACCTAACTATTCATCTTCCACAGTACCTACCATGTAGTAGGCATTTAGTAGTAAATGTTGGCCCTGCTAAATGTAACACAGCTCCCTGGTCTTTTGGACATCCTTCGATATAAATATTTACTTAAAGGTAATACTAGACTCTTAAGTTTCATCTCCAACCCCACAGTGGTCATTTGCTTTTAATTCCAAAGTGACTTGCTTCTAGGGAAAAAAAAACAAAACAAAAAAAAACTAACCTAATATGTGGTATTTTGCTTGCTTCAATAGTAATAGTTACTTATTGTATGTACTAGTTTGCTAGGGTTATCATAACAAAATATTATAGACTGTATAGCTTATGCAACAGAAATTTATTTTCTCACAGTTGTGGAGGCTAGAAATCCAGTATCAAAGTTCTGGCAGGATTAGCTTCCTCTGAGTCTTTTCTCCTTTGAAAGATGGCCTCCCCTTTCCTGTCTCTTCCTGTCATTCTAGCAGCATGACATGTCTCTTCTTATAAGGACACTGTTCAGATTGACTAGGGCTCACTCAGAAGGCCTTATTTTAACTTAATTACCTCTTTAAAGACCTTATCTCCAAATATAGTCATACATCACTTAATTGCAGGTACATATTCTGAGAAATGCACTGTTAGGTGTTATCACTGTTGTGCGTTCATAGAGTATACTTACACAAACCTATATGGTATAGCTTACTACACATCTAGATTATATGGTACTTATATACACACACAAATATACATGTGTAACCTGTTGCTTCAAGGCTGTAAACCTGCACAGTGTTACTATACTGAGGCAATTGTAACAATGTTTGTGTATCCAAATGTTTTCGAACATAGAAAAGGTACAGTAAAAATACAGTGTAAAAGATACAAAAATGGTACAACTACCGGTATATTGTGCACTTTACCATGAATGTGCAGGATTGGAAACTGCTCTAGGTGAATCAGGGAGTAGTAAATGAATATGAAGGCTTAAGACATAACTATGTTACTGTAGACTTCATACACATAAAAAATATTTTTATTTAATAATAAATTAACCTTACTTTACAGTAACTTTTATTTTAGAAACTTTAATTAGTTTAACTTCAAGAGTCTTGTAATGACACTACCTTAAAACACACTTACAGCTGTATGAAAATAGTTTCTTTATATCCCAATTCTATAAGCTTTTTCTATTTTTAAAAGTTTTTATATGAGCATAGTGTGTTCTACCATTTCTTAACATCTCAGAGTTTCATAGTTCGCTCTGTAGAAAACCTTCACTTCCTTTGTTAGGTATGTTCTTAGGTATTTCATTTTTCTGAAGCTACTGTGAAGGGTGTTATGTCTTTGATTTGATTGTCAGCTTGACTGTTGTTGATGTATATGAAAGCTACTGATTTGTGGACATTGATTTTATATCCTCAGATACTATCATATTTCTTGATCGCTTCCAGGAGTCTCGTAGTTGAGACCTTTGAATTTTCTAAGTATAAAATCATATCGTCTGCAAAGAGATAAAGTTTGACCTCACTGTTTCCATTTGGATACCTTTGAAATCCTTCTTTTGCCTGATTTCACTGGCTAGGACTTCTGATACTATGTTGAATAATGACAAAAGTGGACATCCTTCTCTGGTTCCAGCTTTGAATGGAAATGCTTTTAGTTTTTTTTCCATTCAATATAATAATGGCTGTGGGTTAGTTTTGACTAATAGATGGCTTCTATTAATTTAAGAAATGTCCCATGTCCTATATTCTTGATTTTTATTGTTTCAGATTGAAGGTACAAAAAATTAGGTTATAATGTTTATATTTGTTAGGTAAAGTCCCACCTATAATTCTGTCTCACACCCAATAAATGTGCCATACACCCTAACATTGTGTCTATTAAGTGGGAGCACCTCATCCCCCTCCCTCCTCTCTACTCCCCACTCTCTTGTTTACTTGCCCTGCCCCGCGCGCGCCCCCCCCCCACCTTGAATTGATTTGAACTTTTTCTCTAATGTGGGTGTGTATTAGATCATCTACTGGCTTCATTTTAGAATTCTTTACTAAGAAGAATATGTTCCAGCTCTATCCATGTTAATAAAAAGATGTCAAGTCTCCAGCTTTATTAATGCCTGAATAGTTTTCCATGTTGTACATATACCACAGCTTGTTCATTCATTCCTGGGTTCATGGGCATTTAGGCTGTTTGCACGTTTTGACAATTTTACACTGGGCTGCAATAAACAGTATAGTGAAAATAGTCCCTTGTGATAAAATGATTTTTTTTTTCTTGCCTAGTAATGGAATTGCAGGATCAAATGGGAGATAATTTGAATTCTTTGAGGATTCTCTATACTTCCTTCCAAATAGGTTGTGGTAGTTTGCAGTCCCATCAACAGTGTAAAAGTGCTCACTTCTCTCCACTTCCATGCCAGAATGGAACTTTTAAAATTTGTGATGTGTAGCAGCCCGTATAGCATATGGCTAGGAGGAGTGAAAATTATAAGAAATATCTGTATAGCTCAATAATGGAATACCTTAGTGAAAAGGGCATGGAAAGGGATTTAGCTTCTAAGAAGTATGAGAGCTCACACAATGAGAGCATTGGCGAATTGGTAGTCAATATAAGGCACAAGATCAGCCTTATAGTAGGCTGGAGGAGAAGGCAGTCGGGAGCATGCGCATTCTATCACGGAGCTGCTTACTCTGGCTCTTTCTCCTCTCCTGCCTGCAGAACACCAGCATGACATCTCTCTGCTGAGGATTACCAAGCTCTACTAAAGACTAAGATCTGTCTATTCTAAGACTGCCTCTCCTTCTCCCTCTCTCTCTCTCTCCCCCTCTCCCCTGCTAAAGTAGCTAGCCCTCAGGCACCTAAGAGAAATTGTTCCTGAGCAAGGTAGCTTAGCAGTCCATGTCTGGAACCTAGTTAAGCCAGCCCGAGACCTGGCCAGTCTTGGACCCTGACAAGCTGTGGCAGCAGAGGGCTGTGATAGTGAGAGAACTGATAAATGTGGTGGAGTTCTCTTCATCTTATGTTGTGAAAGTCCATTGCTGAGTTTTATCTTTTGTGTCATTGCAAAAGCATTTTGTCTTTTAGTTTCTGAGTGTTTAGTTTGCTTGATGGTTCACTGTGATGGTCAATATGGAGAATAGGTCTATGTATTTCCTGTAGAGCTAGTCTTGTTGTGGCAAACTTCCTCAATGTTTGCATATCAGTAAAAGATTTGATTTCTCCATCAATTTTAAAGCTAACCTTAACAGGATATAGAATTCTAGGCTAAAAATGGTTTTAAGAAGGTTGGCTGGGCATGGTTGCTTACATTTGTGGTCCTAGCACTCTGGGAGTAGGTGGATTGCTTGAGCTCACGAGTTGAAGACCAGCCTGAGCAAAAGCAAGACCCTGTGTCTACTAAAAAATAGAAAAACTGAGGCAAGAGGATTGGTTGAACCCAAGAGTTTTAGGTTGCTGTGAGCTATGACACCATGACACTCTAACCAGAGCCATAGCTTGAGAATCTGTCTTTTTTAAAAAAAAAAAAAGAAGGTTAAAGGTGGATAACCATTCTCTTCTAGCTTCAAAAGTCTCATTTGAGAAGTCTACTGTCACCTTGATGGATCTCCCCCTGTAGGTCCTTATTCCTGGCTGCTTGCAGAATATTCTCTTTCATCTTGATTCATGACAGTGTGTCTTGGAGAAACTACTTTGAGACTACCTGGGGTTCGATATCTCTCTGAATGGAGTGTGTCAGAATCTTTGGTGAAACTTGGGAAATTTTCAATTATGTTATCCTCCAGTAGGGCTTCCATTCCTCTGGGCTATTCTTCTTTCCCCTTCTGGGATACCTATAATTCGTATGTTTGAACACTGCATGAAGTTCCATAATTCTTAGTAAATGTTCTGCTCTTTTCTTTTCTGCCTCTTTAACTGCCTGTATTAGCTCAAGAGCTTTATCTTCCATTTCTGATATTCTTTATTCTCCATGGTGTAATCTATTACTGATAGCTTCTACTGCATCTTTAAGTTCCATGATTGCTTTAATTCCTTAAGTTCCGCTCTGTGCTTTCTATATTCTTCATATCTTTCATCCCTTACTTGGTTCTGTTTCTGGATTCTTTTGTTTATTTTATACTGTCTCAGCAATTTCCTTCATTGTTTTCACCATCCATATTTTAAATTCCATTTCTAACATTTCTTTATAGGTGGAATTTTCTGCAGTAGCTACATCATGACCCCTTGGAGGGGTTGTTCTGTTCTGGTTTTTCATGTTGCCAGGATTTTTCTGTTTGTTCTTTCTCATGAGTGTTTTTTTTTTTTTTTTTTTTTTTTTTTTTTTTTTTTTTTTGGGGGGGGGGGTCTGTTTCTTTATCCTACTTTTCCCTTTCACTTTTCCTTCCTCCTGTTTAAGCTACTTGTCTCTGACCTGAGGTGTTGAAGTGTCCTTTTGACAGAGGATGAAATGGAAGAGAAGAGTGAAGAGCAAGAAGGGAGAAGAGATAGAAACAGAGAAATGAAAACAGAAGGGAGTTAAAGGAAAGATTGACAAAAATAAGAGAGGAACAGAAAGAGAAAGACAAGAGTAATAGTGGTATTTATCAAGGTGCTTTGATCTGAACCCACAATTCCCAACTTCTCGGGGCACTGGGTTGGGTGGTTCCCTAGCAATCAGGAGTTCCTTACCAGCCCAAGCAGAAACAAGAGCCCACCTCCATCAAATAGAGAAGAAAAACAGAAAATAAAAATGAGCATTTTGCCACTGACATGCTTTCAAAAGCCAATGCTAGAATGACCCCCTATGCCAGGGGATCAAGGTCTCCATAGCACAGGCCTCACATAAATGGAATACAGGCTGATAAGGAATAAAACAGATTGGAAAAAATCATGATAATAAAAGTATATAAAGAGAATTGAAAATAAACTTATATAAGATGTAGTAAAATAAGGGAAGGTATATCTTAGTTGTTATTTGAGAGTTTTATGTGGTTAAGATTAGAAAAGTAGAAAGATCTTTATAAAAAGGGAAAAGGAGAGAAATGGAAAGGAAACAAAGGATATAAAGGATAGGAAAACTAGCAAAAATGGAGCCCTTGTTACTGAAGAAATAAAAAATGGAAAAGTAAAAATACTATAAAACAAAACAAACAAGAAAGCCTTAAGGGAAAAAATTGAAGGAAAAAGAAAAAGAATAACGGGCAAAAAACTAGCAAAAATGAAGCCCTTACTATTGAAACAATAGTAAGGAAACAATGAACAATTATACTTAAAAAAAAAAAAAAAGAAAGAAATAAAAGAAAAGAAAGAAAAAGAAATATCTAGGGGGGAAAAGTTGAAAAAATTTTAATAAAAGGGGAAAAAAATAACATATACACACATATGTATTTACCGATATATATTTTTTGCCTGGACAACAGGCAGTGTTCTGGGGTATGAGATGCTAATCAACCCACTGATACAGCTGTATAAGATGGAGGCTGGAAGCCTCTGTCTTGTCGTGGAGACCTGGTCCCGTCTTTCTGATTTCTTTGCCCTCAGACCCCACAGGGTTGGGAACCTGAAGCTGTCCTCAGCCTGCTTAATAGGCATACCTCAACCTTTCCAAACCATGCATGCAATGGCTTTCCCATGAAAGTGTGTGTTGCCCAAATCTCCCCAAAGGTGGCTGCCTAGCTTATTAGGCAATCCAGAACGACCTCAAACCAGGACCCTGAGGGCTGATCCTCAGGGCAGCTCTCCTAGAATGGCTGCTCCTGGGCCACAGCCAAACAATGAGAGCTCTGGTGGCACAGTCTCATCCTCTGTGGAGTGTTCAAGATCAAGTTCTCACCTGCCCAAGCTCTCCCAAGGTAACTCCACTAAGTCCCCAGGTCTAAAAAAATAAAAAAAGGCAAAAATACTTGCAAGGCAAGTCCTTTCTGTCTGAAAACCACCAAACCAGCTGGTCTCTGCCAGCTTGCCCTCAGTGCTGGTTCTCCACCTTTACTGACCTCCTCTTGGGGTCCTGGAGTCTCCTGCTGCCTAACTGTGCCCTAAAGTAATGGTTCTAGTCAGGGCCCACCAGGCAGAGGTAGCTGAAGTCCTTTCTCCACAATCACCACACGCACCTGCAAAGGAGCTGTCTCTAGTCCGTCATCTTGCTCCCTATGCCTGTTTTCTTAAGTGTTCTTATCAGGAAAGGATGCTGAATTTTGTCAAATACTTTTTCTGTGTCTATTGAGAGGATCATGTGACCTTTTGTTTTGCTTCTGTTTATGTGGTGGATAACGTTTATAGATCTGGCCTATATTAAACCAGCCTTATATCCCTAGGATGAAGCCAACATGGTCATAAAGTATTATTATTATTATTATTTTTATTTTTTTTTTTTTTGATGTGGAACTGAATTCTGTTTTCTAGGATTTTATTGAGAATTTTTATGTTAATATTCATTAATGATGGTGGTCTGTAGGTTTCTTTTTTTGTGGAGTCCTTTCCTGGTTTTGATACCAGGGTGATGTTTGCTTCCTAGAAGGAGTTGAGTAGAGTTCCATTATTCTGAATGTTTTGGAGTTTGCTCTGCAGTACGGGTACAAATTATCTTTGAAAATTTGGTGGAATTTGTAATCAGAAGTGTGTTGATGACAACAGTGACCTCTTAGTCCATAGATTAGAAGCCAAAGAATATATTGTACAACCTTCTTTAGTTATGTATTTGGTTAATTCAGATGTTCATCTATTCATATATGTATTCACCAAATATACGTACTTAATAAGGACTCCAATCAGTGTATTAGGAGCTAACTATGCAGTGATCTAAATGCATACGCAGTGCCTGCCACTGTGAAGTTCACTACTTGGTATGTGCCTTTAGATTATAAAGAGAACTATTTCTCTAGGACAGTGGTTCTCAACCTTCCTAATGCTGCGACCCTTTAATACAGTTCTTCATGTTGTGGTGACCCCCAACCATAAAATTATTTTCATTGTCACTTCATAACTGTAATTTTGCTACTGTTATGAATCATAATGTAAATATCTGATATGCAAGAGACCCCCAAAGGGGTCGCGACCCACAGGTTGAGAACCCATGCTCTAGGATATTAGCTCTTGAGAAGGTCTTCTTAGACCATAGAAGTTAGAAGTACTAACTTTGTGTTTTAAAAGTTAATTAATTTTAAAAGTGTTTAAGTCATGGTTCTACCATTTTCTAGGATTGTGGCCTTGAGAAAATTATTTATCCCCCTTAAACCACTGTTCTCATTTGTAAAATAGGGGTTATATAAATATATCATAGGATAAATTCATGATTAAGTGAAATAATGGATGTCACATGGTTTGTTCTATACTCAGTACCTTGGAAGAGCTTAATAAAATATTTGTTACTGCTGTTTCCTAAAGGAGCAAAACCTCATATTAGAAGTGAAATTCAGTAGATATATAAGAATAACTTTATATGTAGGTTTCTAATAATTGTAGAGATCCTTTGCCAGTGCTTTGGAGCTTGTTTGTTACAATTTATACCCTGCCAATTTCCAGAAGGGATTTAAAATAGCTATTTCACTTAGGAGTGTGTTCCAATTTCAAAGTATTAGAATAAACACTGAAGTGGAATTAATGCCACCTTAAGCATTAGATGTAGTTCTTCCAGCCAGCTGGAAGATCCGGGGTGACTTCAAAATCTGTTTATTTATTAGTTAAAAATGGTCATTTAGATACTGGCTTTTAGAGTCCTGAGGATTGGTACATTTCTAAAGCCTTATAAGTTTGAAGTATATTCTAAAAGCAGAAATGTATAGTCTGAATTTGATCTTATACCTCAATAAAATAATTATTGCTCTCTCCAGAAGATAATCTTTAATATGTGACTTAATATTTAGTTCATTCGGAGTCTCTTCTTTGCTGAAATTCGTCTCAGAGCCCTCAATATAATGTTAACACTTCATTTATATTAATTCTTATTTTGGTGGCAGTGTTCTTAAAAAGTCGCTGAAGTCATAGTTCTAAGGCCTTGACTTGCTCAGATGGCTATCTGGAATTTGGAGCACATTTGGAAGGCACCATGTAAATCTGTTTTAACTGATAAAGGTGTAATATCAGGCTTCATAAGAAGCTTTTCCTTCTCATTGTTCCAATTGTTTTTGTTTTTGCTTGGCAGGGGTAGGGGTACTTAATTGAATGAATGTTAAAGCCAGCTATTTTGGTTATCATAAAATAAGGAGATAAAAGATTTTGAATGAATATCCCTTTTAGGACGTGAGAAAGGCTAACCTCATGAAAATGTGTTCTACTTCGATGCTTATATGTGTGTTTATTATTTTATGAAAAGGGTTATAAAATTTTAATCAACTTTATGTATTTTAAATCCCTGAAATTAGGTACTCTAACAGAATTATAGATCTTAATTTTCATCCGATATTTAGTGTTCATGAGTGTTTTCTAATGTTGTAATTAGGTAATCCTTTGATATTTTTTAAAGAATTAATAACTACAGATTTAAGTTCGGTTACTTTATGAGGTCAAAGTATAGACAACTGACAGAATGGGAGAAAATACTTATAAGTCATGTAATGGATAGTGGAATAACAGCTAGACTATGTAAAGAATATCTACAACTCAAAAACAAAACACCATGACTCAAAAGGACTTAAATAGGGATTTCTCCAAAGAAGATACCCAAGTGGCCAATAAACACATGAAAACATGTTCATCCTCATTAGTCATTTGGGAAATGCAATTCAAAACCAAACTGAGATGCCACTTCATACTCATCAAGGTGACTGTTAATTTTAAATTGAGGTAAAATATATATAAAATTTACCATTTTTAAATGTATAGTTTAGGGGTAATAAGTACATTTATATTCCTTTTTCCTCCTTTATCCCTCCATCTTTCTCCTTTCCTGGACTTTGATAAACACTGGTCTACTCTCTACCTTTATGAGACCTGCCTTTTTTGCTCCCATCTGGAGTGAGAGAGAACATACTGTATTTGTGTTTCTGTGCTTGGCTTATTTCACTAATAATATCCTTCATTCATGTTACTGAAGATGACAAGATTTCTTTTTTCTGGCTGAATACTCCATTTTGTATATATGCCACATTTGGCTGCTAATTTTTAATTTAAAAAAGAAGGAAAATAATGTTGGTGAGGATGTGGAGAAAGAGGAATTCCTCAGGTGTTGCAGATGGGTGTATAAAATTGTATAGCTACAAATTTGGTGGTTTCTCAAAAAGTTAAGCATAGAGCGATCATGTGATCAAGTAATTTCATTCCTAGGGATGTACCTGAAGAAAGCAGGGACTTAAACAGATACTTGTATACCAAAGTACCTAACAGCATTACTAGCCAGAAGGTAAAAATAGTCCAGATGTCCATCAGCAGATCAGTGGATTAAAATAATATGGGATATACACGCAATGGAATATGTTCATTTATAAAAAGAAATAAAATTCTGATATCTGCTACAAAATAGATGAGCTTTCAAGACATTATGTGAAGTGACATAAGCCAGACATGAAAGGACTTGTATCGTACAATTCTGTTTATATGAAGTATCTGAATAAGCTAATTTTTAGAGACAGAAAATAGAATAGAGCCTGCGGGGGAAAAGTAGAATAGAACCTATGGGGAAAAAGTAGAATAGAGCTTATGGGGAAGGAGTAGGACGATAAAACAAGTTCTTGCAGTTTTTTTTGGCCAGGGCTGTCTTTGAACCTGTCACCTCTGGCATATGGAGCCAGTGCCCTACTCCTTTGAGCCACAGGCGTCGCCCAGATAAAATAAGTTCTAAAATAGATATTGGTGATGGCTGCAGAGCATTGTGAATATGCTTAATGCCACTGAATTATACACTGAAAAATGGTTAAAATTATAATTTTTGTGTTATATATGTTACACCAAAATAAAAAATTAAAACAAAGTAACCAACGAAATAACAAAAAATAGAAGCAGTTATGCCTTTTCACTTATCTTTTTTCCATAGATTTTCCCTAATTTGTTACTAAAGCACTTGTATGTCTTAAAATTGTGTGGGTGCTTTTTAGATTTTTAAGATTATTGCTCCTGGGTTTGCATTGCCTTTTAATTACAAGTGATATGATTTTTTTTTTTTTTATTTTGCGGCAAAATTTTTTAATGCATCTCTTTTGTTTTGCAGTTACTTCGAGAACTTAAGCATCCAAACGTCATCTCTCTTCAGAAGGTGTTTCTGTCTCATGCTGATAGGAAAGTATGGCTTCTTTTTGACTACGCTGAACATGACCTTTGGGTAAGGTGAATTGCTGGTAGACATGAGCCACTGGTTTCAGTTAGGGATTGTTAAGACTAAAAACAATTGGGGGGGGTACTCTTACTATAGCATTTATGTTATTTAAATGAAAATAACCTCATAGAATGTATTTGGTGCATTACCAAGGCTAGAATAGTTTGCTTTGTTAGTATGTTTGGTCCTCTTGATTTGACCTTTGTAATACATAATAAAAAAATAATAGAATCTAAAGGGTGTAAACAACTATTCAATATTGTTTCATAGTTGTAGACTTTTTTATAAAATAAAAAAGTAATTATTTTGCTATAAAATTTAAAAGTAGCATATTTTCTTTTATTCTGTAGTGTAAAGGAATATAAAATGAGAAGGTAATATCCTTAAGTAGGAGGACAGATGTTATATTTGGAAAACTAGACTAAGTCTAGTGATCTAATCATTCTACTGTTATTTTTCATATAACATTAGGCAATGGCTCTGAAGCTGTAGTTGCCTACACCTGTAACGTGTAATACTTCTCTTAACTTTTTTATAGGGTTTTTCTAAGGAGCAATTTTGTACTTGAAATTGTTATAAATGAAATATACTATACAAATGTATAAAAATTATTGTTAATCATTTATCATTTACAACTGAATTTATCATTCACAACTGAAATTCAATATTCTAATGTGATTCTTATTTTCATCAGCAGCAGTTCAATATATCACGTCCCTCATAACAAGGTTTTGATCAGTGACGTACTACATATATGACAGTGGTCCATAAGATTATAATACTGCATTTTTACTGTACCTTTTCTAGGTTTAGATATAAAGATACAAAGATACCATAATTGCCTACAGTGTTCAGCACAGTAACGTGCTGTACAGGTTTGCAGCTTAGGAGCAGGAGGCTATATACCCCATAACGTAGGTGTACAGAATGCTCTACCATTTAGGTTTGTGTATAGTATATCCCACGATGTTCACACAGTGACGAAATTGCTGGGTAGAGTGCCGTGGCATCATCATAACTCACAGCAACTTCCAATTCTTGGGCTCAAGCAATCCTTTTGCCTCAGTTTTCTTCTATTTTTAGTAGAGACGGTGTCTCACTTTATGCTCAGGCTGGTCTGGAACTTTTGAGCTCAAGCTATCCATCTGCCTCAGCCTCCCAGAGTGCTAGGATTACAGGTGTGAACCACCACCCTTGGCCAACAGTTACATTTTTTTAAATCTAAAACATTATCTTAGTGATAAGACTTTCTGACAGATAAAATGAAAATCTGTAACAAGATAGCCAAACTAATTTTGAAACATGTTAACAAAATTTACATCTTGATCAATCTTGTGTCAAGAAAGAACATTAGTTAATACAGGTTGGAGTTTAAAAAATTAAGCAAACCTCCCATTGTTACCTTGTGATAATTCATTAACAACTACTTTTCTCCTGTGAACTACATTTTTTCCTGATATTTAATAATATCTTGAAACATTTTATTGATCTTAAAAATCTATGTTTTGCATGGCTATGCTTTTATTGAGATAAATAAAAGCAAGACATATATACTGATGGGCAAATGATTATAATATCATGGTTCATTTTTCAGAAATCTCAATTTCTTTTTACATTTAGCTGTAGTTTAAAAATGCCAATACTATATCAATACAAAATAAAGCTAGAACAAACACTAGCAAAACTATTTAAAATAGTAAACTCACCTCTAAAAATAGTAAAATAGTTTCAGACTGGCTAATTTTCACAATTAGCTTCATTTACATGCTTGTAGCTTAAATAGTGTTGATGTCAGAAATTGAAACTTGATATGGGTTTCAGATTTCTAACAAGTGTTTTACTTTATTGATTACTGCTTTTCATAGCTACATATGATTTATTTCAAACTTTTTAAAGAAGTTATCTGAACTGTGGCATATGTATACCATGCAGTACTATTCAGCCATAAAAAAGATGGAGACTTTACATCTTTTGTATTAATCTGAATGGAGTTGAAACACATTCTTCTTAGTAAAGTATCACTAGAATGGAAAAGCAAGTATCCAGTCAACTCAATACTAATATGAAGCCAGTAGATGAACTAATATACACCCACATAAGAGAAAAACTCAATTCAATTCAAGATGTGAGGCCTGGGGAGAAGGGGAGGAGGAGAGGATGGAGGGAGATTGATGTGCTCCCACTTAATGATGTAAGGGTATATGGTACACCTGTTGGGTGCGGGGCACAACTACAACAGGGATTTTACCTAACAAATGCAAACATTGTAACCTAATTGTTTGTACCCTAATATTAATCTGAAATTTTAAAAAGTTATCTGAAAAAGACTGTTCAGAACTGATAGTAGATACATGAGATTTCTGTTTCATGTTATGAAACTGTTATTCAAGGTTTATGCTGGTTGTAAATTTTTCCTTCTTTGCCAGGGTAGTATTTAGCATCTGCTTTTTTAAAAGAAATCTAATCAAATCGAATTGAGATTCTCTTGGAATTGTTAAATCAAGGTGACCAGTGTTCAGTTGAACACTTACCATACTAAAGCCTAATTCCAGGACAATTTGCAAACAAGTGCAAAAATAACCATAGTGGAACATAGGAGATAGTAGTATATTCAGTATGATTTCTGATAGGCTGATATGTAAGATTTAACAATTTAATAATTTTATATATAGTCACAATGATGATACTTTAGCAAATTATATCATGTATACTGTTGTACTCTGCATATATATATAGTTCATCAGTAGCTTTGTCATTATCTTATTAATGTTTGTTTAAGCCAAATAAGTATTTCTAATGTTCATTTTTAATTTTCATTTATAAAATAATAACTCAGTTTACTAACACTTTTTCATGCATTTTATTTTCTTATTTTAATTAGCATGCTGAAGTAAATTGGCAAAAAGCAGTAGAGAGTAACAAAGCAGTTGCAATAAAAAGTTATTTTTGAAAAGTCACTTAGGCGTTGGTACAATTTCATGGTATGCATAGCACATATTTGTTATATAGACTTGTAATATAAAGAGAATGATAGAAACTGTCATTAGTTTTGTAATATTGGTTAAAAAAAAAGTCACTTGTAATAACCTAATGAAAGTACTAACTGAAGAAATGGATTCCATTAATTATCTTACCTCTCCCACATATTTATTTCTTTCATTTTTACTCTGGCAAGGTTTTAATTTTTTTTTTTTTTAAGTGCTCTATCTTTACTAAGCTTGGTGAGCCAGTGAATCTTCTTAAGGAGAACAGATTTGATTATCACATTATATCTTAAGACAGGTGACAAAACATTCTAAATTATTAAGTTGTTATAGACCTATTTTGTTTGCCTACTATTGAATATCTTGATACAAAGGCTGAAAAGATGTGGTGGCTCCCACTTATAACCCTGGCACTTTGGGAGGTCAAGGAAAGAGGATCACTGAGGGCAGGAGTTCAAGAGCAGGCTGGGCAACACCCTGAGACAACATCTTACAAAAAACTAGGGGGAAAAAATTGGCCAGGTATGGTGGCATGTGCCTGTAGTCTCAGCTACTCAGTAGACTGAAGTAGAAGGATCCCTTGAGCCTAGGAGTTTGAGATTGCAGTCAGCTCTGATGATGCCATTGATAGCCCCAGCAAGAGAGGACTTTATCTCAAACAAACAAACAAACAAAAAAAAAAAAAAAAAAAAAATATATATATATATATATATATATATATATACACATATATATATATAAAGACTGAGAAGAAAATTAAAATAGCATAATGCTGCTAGTAAGTTATAGATTTATCATACTACTTATACACTGATACACTTTACCTTCTCATTTTGCTATATGTTTTTACCTTGGAAAGTAAAGCTCTTTTATTCATTAATCATTAGTTGCTCTTTATCCATGTCTTATTCACAGAAAGTAGAAAGTGAAAATTTTAGCCTATAATTTTAAATATCTCCCTCTTATTTTTATTATGTTTACTAATTTCAAGAATGAGCTGAATATTCACTTAGATAAATTGCTTGCAAGTCTGTTCTGTACAGTATTACTGCCAAGGATATGTACAATGGTGTACAAAGTCTAGTTGACTACTGCTAACTTACGGATTTTCCTGCAATTTAAGAATACTCTAATTAAAATGAAGAAGACATATTAAGAGAGTTTGAAAATTTAAGAAAAAATCTTAACTTGCATTTATTTATAAAGTAATTTTTATATTTGTAAAGTTATTTTACTGGATGTCCAAAAGCACTTATCCATAGAAAGTTTTGATGAATGATATAAGTCCATTTTTTTCCCTTCGTTGGAATCTGTTATATTTCTAAGTATTTAATGAGTGAACTGGTCATTTACATGTTATCATTTCTTTGTGATTATGTGTATTTTATTGAATTATCTCCCCATTTGCTTTCTTTATAACCTGTGTCATATATAGGAACCCTTTACATGCATTGTCAGCCAGCCATAAGTATCACTTGAATTTTATAATGTGTTTTGGTTTTTTTTTTCCTCTTTCATGTTACCGTGACAGAATTTGTTCTTGAAAATTCCTACTAGTTAAATAGAGGTCAAGTATAGTCTGAAAGTAATTAAATTTAATTATACTTGAAAAACACATATTTTTTATTTCCCTGTTGTAATCATTGATTTTCTGAGATACCATCATATACTTAGGAAATGGAATTTTACCCTGAGTTAGTAGGACTTTTAAAATTATTTATATAAATTATATTTTCAATATCTTTTGGAATTACTGAGTGTTTTTTTTTCTGTTAGGAAAATATTATGCATCAAGTTATCTTTCTCTCTTTTCCTTTTTAAGCTTTTGGTGGTATGTTTTCTTTCTTTCAGCACATAATCAAGTTTCACAGAGCTTCTAAAGCAAACAAGAAGCCAGTTCAGTTACCTCGGGGAATGGTGAAGTCACTATTATATCAGATCCTAGATGGTATTCACTACCTGCATGCTAACTGGGTGTTGCACAGGGATTTGGTAAGTTGATCGGTAGCTGAGTTTAAACTAGAAAGATGTGTTTATAGTTGAATGCTTCCTTAATTGTCTGTAGATACCAGTGCTATATGTAGGCCTGCAGATCTTATAGAGGGAATGATTGCGTGTGTAGTAGATACCTTATAGGCTTTGAGGTGGAACTGATCCCCTCAGAAAGATATTCTTCTCAAACTGCCTGTATTTAATGTATTTAATCTCTGGCCTTCAAATGAGATGTTCCAGTGGCATGGTTTCTACTGTTTTATCTAGCTTCAAGAAATCTCTTTGAAGTACTTTTAATAGTAGTTATTTTATCTTAAGTTCTGTGTCTACAGATCATTTAGACTAGGACTAGTAACACAGCAGAAATTTAGTTGAACTGTTTTCCTTATTTATGCAAACTTTCATTTTTAATAGAATTAGAATATTTTATTTACAAATAGTAGATTTGCAGAACATAAATAAGACAAATCCTTTGGCTTTTTATGAAGCTGACAATAAATTTCATCTTTTAGGGATTAAGTCAAGTTAGGGGAAAACATTTTGACTTTTTAAATGACTCTCAAAGAAATAAAAATCTGTGTCTTTTTTTTCTTTTTAGAGTCAGTTATGCTAAAATAGCTCTACATTTTCTTTTTCTTATAATTATTTCACTTTAAATGTATATTTGTTAGGTAAATATAGACTGATCTTTTAAACCAGTATTTACTTTTTTATGTTAATAATATATAATATACTTGAGCCGCATATAGTAATATTAGCTGTAGGAGTGAAAATACTTATGATATCTAATTTCTTTTATCTCTGTTTCGATAAAGCTCATTCTACTGATATAGCTTAAACAGATTCTCTTTGACTTAGGGATAGTATAACAGATCATTTCAGAAGTCTCTGTTAATAGTGACCTCAAAAGGTAGAAGGCAGAGATATTAGTGCTCCCTGATAAATGCAGCAGGGATACATTGTCTGAAGATGATTTAAAAATAATAATAAGACACACCAAAAGTTGTTGCTTTTTATTGTCACTGTATGCTGGCAGTTCTCAATGAGATCAGTAGTAAAATATTCCTCTTCAGTGAGGCAAACCACTCCCATTTCTCTATCCCTCTTGATATGTAACTGCTATCTGTTTATCCAAAATATTTTCCAAACAGCATGCAATGTATTAGGGCTTTCCAGAGAAACAGAAGCAACAAGGTGTCAAAAGATAGGTAGGTAGGTAGGTAGGTAGGTAGGTAGATAGCAACTTACTTTAATTGGCTCATGTGATCAGAGGCTTGATAGATCCAAAATCTGCAGAGTAGGCCTCAGGGTAGAGACTTACAAAAAAGTTACAGTTCTAGTCCAAAGGCTGACTGCTGACAGAATTCCTTCTTGCTTAGGGGAGGTCAGTCTGTTCTATTAAGGCCTTTGATTTAATGGATAACAGCACTACCCTTGTTAAGAAAGGTTATCTGGACTAGGTACTGTGGTTCACACCTGTAATTTGGGAGGCTGAGACAGGGATCAATTGACGCCAAGAGTTCAAGATCAGCATAGACAACATAGCAAGACCTCATCTCTTTAAAAAAAAAAAAAAAGTTATCTGTTTCTCTCAAATTCTAATGATTTAAATGTTATTCTAATCTAAAAACAATTTGAAAGAAACATCCAGAATAGTGTTTAACCAAACATCTGGGCACTGTGGCCCAGCAAACTTAACAAATAAAATTAGTCATCTTAGCCAGGTGTGGTGGCTCAGGCCTATAATCCTAGCACTCTGGGAGTCTGAGGTAGGTGGATCCCTTGAGTTTAGGAGTTTAAGACCATCCTGAGCCAGAGTAAGACCCTTTCTCTACTAAAACTAGAAAAATCTAGCTAGACATTGTGGCAAGTGCATATAGTCCTAACTACTTGGGAGGCTGAGGCAAGAGGACCACTTGAGCCCAGAAGTTTGAGGTTGCTGTGAATTAGGCTGATGCCACAACTCTAGTCTGGGCAACAGAGTGAGACTATGTCTCAAAAAAAAAAAAAAAAAAAATTATCCTATGTAAATGGATAAACAGGCACAAGTTGAAATAATGTGGGATAAGTTATTTGTCTCCTTCTACTCCCTAGTTAAACTGCATACTAAGAATTGTTAGCTGGTAAAAAGAAGAACCAAGTGGGAAATAGTTATGAAACGATCATATAAAGATATGTTTGACATTTGTGTACTGTTGCTGAGGACATAAAATAATACAAATGCTGTGGAAAATAGAATGGCAGTTCCTAAAAAAAATTAAAAATAGAATTAACATGTCATCCAGCAGTCCCACTCCTGGGTATACAGTCAAAAGAATTCAGTGCAGAGTCTCAAGAGATATTTGCATACCCATGTTTATAGAAGCATTTCTCAACAGTAGTCAAGAGGTAGAAGCAACCCAGAAGTTCACTGATGGATGAATGATAAACAAAATGTGGTATATACATGCAATATAATATTATTAAGCCTTAAGATGGAAGGGATTTACTCAGAACAAATGTGAATTTTAAAAAAATAAAGGAAGAGAATTCTGACGTATGTACAAGGATGAACCTTGAGGATATGAAATTAAGCCAGTCCCAAAAACTAGAAGTGCAGTGCTAGGGATACAGACAGGGGCAAATATATGGAATCATTTTTTAATGGATACAGAGTCATTTTAACAGGATGAAAGAGTATGATGGATGGTGGTAATGATGGCACAACATTATGAATGTATTTAATACTGCTGAGCTATATAGTTTAAAATGACTAAGATGATCAATTTTATGTTATGTGTATCTTACCACAATAAAAAATAAAATTGGGAGCCTGGTGCAGTGGCTCACTCCTAGCACTCTGGAAGGCCAAGGCAGGAGGATTGCTTGAGCTCAGTTCAAGACCCGCTTGAGCAAAGTGAGAACCCATCCCTACTAAAAACAGAAAAAATTACCCAGGCATTGTGGTGGGTGCCTCTAGTCCCAGCTACTTGGGAGGCTGAGGCAGGAGAACTGCGCAGGCCCAGGGGTTTGAGGTTGCTGAGCTAGGCAGAGATCATGGCACTTTAAGCCAAGCAACAGAGCAAGACTCCATCTCAAAAAAGGGGGGGAGGAGGAGGAGTAGGATGAGTATGTTTAAGTGATTCGTAGTAAAATTTTGAAACTGTTAGCTTGATTGGATCGAGTTAAACATTTTTCTGAGCCCAGTGAAATAAAAAGATACGAAGCAGCAAAGTATTTGATACCTTTTATGTAGAAGCCCAGGTTTGATTTGCAATGATATCTGAACTCTTTTATCTGAAAAGTTAGCCCTTCCTGGTGGAATTAAAACCCATCAGCAAGGGCATGAGAGAGTTTTCACTACCAATGCCTGGGTTGTGACCATTTTGAGAGTAACCAGACAAGTTCACTCCCTGTAACTGTTTATATGGCCACTTTGAGTAGAACTGATTGTTTTGTATAAAACTTTTAAAAGTTAAAATGATTTTCTCATGCAGTTTACAAAATAAATTTCAAAGTTTGCTAGGAAGAATTATCTGATAAATTAAAAATTTGAAACTCTGTCAAATTTGCTACTGTTGTAAATCCAAGTGAACACTGATGCCATAGTCTGACTCCAATCTCCTTTTCTTTCCCTGTCTCACTCCTTAAACTTACTTTCCAGCCAGTACCAAAGCTCTCATCTCCATTTGAACTCCTGTTCATCTATTACAGCTCTGCTTGTGTGGCCTGGTCAATAAAGCTTTCCCTAGTTGTCCTAGCTGGAAGTTCACAGCTACTTTGGACCACCCATGGGGCACTTATTAGTTTGGGTAATATATTCTCTCTTTGATTATAAGTTCCTGAGGGTAAAGACAGTGACTTGATACATGTTCATATCCCTCCTAATGCCCAAATATCTAGCAAAATATACAATCTCTATATACAATATTGCTTAACTTATAATAGAAACAAAGTAGCTTCCAAGGTTTCTCTCGGCAGGTTATTTCTGATATTTATATTATATTTCTCCACATTTACAGACACATGCATACCCTGTTGCATTTCTTTTTTTAACCCTTTTCTCTCTGATGTGGTTTTCGGCAGTGTAGCAATGCATCCAAACTTTTCTTTTTCTTTTGTAGTGCATTTTAAATCCCTTCAGCTGCTTTCCTCTTACTACCTAAAAGAACTCATGTCTTGCCAGTCAGTTCACCAACCATTCAACTAATGGTATTGACCTGTTGATCTCCATTTTCTTCTTTAATTTTAATGTTAGAAAATTGCCATTATAGTGCATTTGTATGCCTCCCTTTATCCAAAATTATCTTAAGACCCTTTGTGTAAATTATTCTTTAATTGTAGATAAGGTGGCAACGTCTACCTTCTTCTAAACATTGCACCTGTTCTCAACTGAAATTCTTATATTTTATACTGCATTAAATTAGTCCATTACTGGTCATGATATAAATGCAGATGTTTCTTGACTTAGAATGTTATTACATCCCAACAAAACCCATCCTAAGTTGAAAATATTTTAAGTCAAAAGTATATTTAATACTCTTAACCTACCAGACTTAGAGCTTAGCTACCCTACCTTAAATGTGCCCAGAACACAACATTAGCCTATAATTGGGCAAAATCATCTAACATTGGTCTATTATATAATAAAGGTAGAATATCTCATGTAATTTATTAAATACTGTACTGAAAGTGAAAAACAATTATATGGATATTCAAAGCGCTTTTTATCTTAAAGTAAAAAAAAATGTAAGTTGAACCATTGTAAATTGGTGACTGTAAGTCTAGCTATATTGCTCATTTTTAGGGGTACTTTTAAAAGTTTTCTAATGAACTCTTTGTTAGCTATATTTTATGTTTTTTGTTGAAACTATTCATATAGCTATATCATACCCTAGGAATGGTTTACACTTAACTCAAAGTCTAAGTATTAAAGACTTGGAATTTTTTTAATGTATTTTGTAGGAAAATTAATTGAAAATAGAGCAGTGGTTTTATGACTGGCTTACTAGCCATTTAATTTTGTTAAGTGTATGTATTAGAGATCTCCAGAGAGATTGCTTCTCAGCCAAATTTTGGCTAAGATCAAGTGTAGAGTTCTCCAGAGAAACAACACCAACAGAAAGGATAGATAGGTCAGTGGATGGATGGATGAGAGGGGATAAATTATAGAATTTAGACTCATATAAAATTCCCATGATAAAGCCATCTGCAAGCTGGAGCACCAGGGAAGCTGGTAGCATGGCTCAGTCCAAGTGCAAAGAGAGAATGAGGGGAGCCAGTGGTGTAATTCTCAATCTGAGGCCAAAGGCTTGAGAATCTCAGGGGCCCCTCATGGAGTTCCCAAAGGCCAAAGGCCAGAGAACCTGGAATTCTGATGTCCAAGGGCAGGAGAAGATGTGTGTCCCAGCCACATGAGAGAGAAAGAATTCGCCTTTTCCTCTGTTCTTTGTTCTATCAGGAATCTCAGCTGATTGGAATGGTGCCCATCCACTATTGGGTGAGGGTAGTACTTTCTTATTCCACTCATTCAAATGCCACCCTCACAAACCCAGAAATAATGCTTGAGCAATTATACGGGTATCCCTTAATTCAGCCAAGTTGAAACTAAAATTAACCATTGCAGTAGCTATTAATATCAAGTTCTAGTATGGTCATTGATGTTTTCCACATTTTGAAATATCTAATATGGTTACTTTAATGGTTTTATTATAGTGGTAGTTAACTTGGGCAAGCACACACATGACCATGTTCTTTTGTGTTTTAATCTGTTGTACTTAATAATATTAAGTGAAATATACTGTAATTTTTCAGTGTGGTTTTGGTTTTCTCTTTAAGCTGAATTTACCAAGATTATATATGAAATTAGGAGTGTTTTGGAGTATTGAAAGTATTGGTAGCTATCTCCTTATGGGCCACTTCTGCCCTAAACCAATTCAATATAGTATTTTGTGCCATCATAAAAAATTTTAGAAAATAAATCTCTAGAGAGATTTTCTTTGGGAGTATCCCCAGTGGGGATGTACTACCATGGGGAGTGCATGATGTGAAAAAGCCCAGTATGCCACTGCAGGAGCATATCTAAAAGATGCTAGAGCTATTTCAAAATTTTAATCCAACTTATTTTTAAAAAAAATCTGATGGTGCTGCTGTCCTACCATTTATCTTAATTGTACTGGGTGACTTGAAACCATTTGGTGGTGGTGAAGATTATGTTGGTTTCCTAGTAACTGTTAAATAAGATCAAAACCTTGGAGTGAGCCTTGACTCAAGCTCAGTTATTTCAGTATGTATTGACAGTGGCATGGTGAATTATTAGGGCATTTTGGATCTGGTTCTTTTTACTTGACTGTTAGGCAAAATGAAAAACACCTGATTTTTCACTATAGTTTTGTTTACAAATACTAATGTTTGGTCATGGTTATATAGAGTTTTGGTTTTGTTTAAGGTGTATTTTCTTAGGGTCTGGACAATTCTACCAGTAAATAGAAAAATTGAGAAGTAAAGATGTAATATGACTTAATTATGGTTCCTCAGATGCTATAGCAAAGCTGGACTGCTGAATTTAGAGTTTTTCCTCCAGATCAGTGATTTTTAAATTTAAACCATAAATGAGTCAAGAAATAACAGAATCTGTTTTTGTTTTTTATTAATGAAATCAAGTAGGATAGAAATTTATCAGAGTGTATCATTTCTGTAGGGCAGTTACTATTTCATGAAACTTTTAATTCATTTATGTTTATATGCAAATATTATCAAGTGATTCTTTTCTGTGTAAGTTGTGTTCAAAAGGTTTTCGAGCTACTACACAAGGCTATTGTTTCTCAGAGAGTATTTGATATAGTTAGGAAGTAACATCAAGAAGCTTAGAAAATACTTAGCCCCAAATTATAAGTACCTTAATGTTTATATAGACTTCTTGACATTGATAATAAAACCATTTTGAATAGCAGTAGATCTTTATAGTTTTCTAAGTAGGGATTATATATGAGCAGTAGAAGTTCCAGAAAAGATTCATTTTCTTTTTTTTCCTTTCCAAATTGTTTCAGTAGTGTATGGTTTGCATTATTATTACAATCAGAAAGCATGTATTAATCTGGACCAGAAAACTGAAGAGAATGTTTATTAATTTTGTTATTGAAGTTCACAAATAATATTAAGTGTGGTTTTATGTATTTCATCTTGGTAAAGACTGAGTGTTACATTTTTAAAATAGGCATACATATACCTTCTGTTTAAAATGAGGGTCCAGTAAATTCTTTAGAAAACAAAAATGAAGCAGAAAAGACCTTGAAATTATCCAAATGCTGAAAGTGGCAAAGCCGTAAAGTCATGGGCTGTGGGGAAGAAGGGAGCCTGTGTCCCTTCTGTTCTGTTTGTGCCCTTTCTCTGTGCTGTCACTTCCTTAAAATGAGTTGGGAAACACATGAAGCATGTTTCTTTAAAACAGCTTTTCAGAAGAAGAACGCCGTATAACTGTCAGGCTTAATCATTCCTTATTATTACATTAGCAACTGATTGATTAAGACAAACTTAAATGAGATTTACATTAATTTTAGTGAACATAATGAATATTTTGTTTATTCTAGAGCCTGTTTATTTGATTGACCAACTGGGCAGTTTTCCTTCAATAAACAGATTCCTTCTGTAAATAGTCCATTTGTTTTTTGATAAATACAACATTTGCTTAATGGTGTTATTGAACATACACAATGGACTGAGTTCTGTTATATGTAAAAAAAAAAAAAAAAAAATGGCCCACTTCATATTACTAAATGTCACAAATGCAGAATAGCATATAAGGTTATATGAGCAGATTACAAGTTGATAATAAAAATATTTTTTCAGATACAAATATTTTGAGCATAGCGCCAGAATATTTCTAGTCAGCCAGACTTCTCACCAGTCAAGAATAGTTATGCTAATTTATCTCATCAAGCTTTCATTTTAAATAGAGTTTCTTTAAAGTGATGGTTTTGAGTGATCCTGTAAATGTACTAGAGGTAGAACATTATCTGTGTTTTTTCTATTCTTAACATAATTTATATAATACATCATTATGTAATTTATATAACTATTCCCATTTTCATAAATACGATTTATTTTCCACAGCAGTGTGTTTTCATAAACACAGGACAGATTTGGGGACAAGAACTTAACATATCTCTTTGTCTGGATTGGACATAAGCTGTTACTTGATTTAATGTGCTGTCAAATTTGGTAACAACCAAATTTTTCTCTTTTGACCTTTTGACTTTCACATTAGCAAAAGAGAAATACACCTGTAGCCAGACTACCGAGAAGTGGGCCAGAGCATGGTGGCCTGTGCCCATAATCCTAGCACTTTAGGAGGCTGAGGTTAGGAGGATCACTTAATAGCACAAGTTTGAGACCAGCCTGGGCAATATAGCAAATAATGAAAAATTTAGAAAATTAGTCAGGCTTGCTGGTGCATGCCTTTAAAAAAAAAAAAAAAAAAAAAAAAACTAAATAATGAAAAATTCAGAAAATTAGGCTTGCTGGTGCATGCCTTTTTTTTGGGACGGAGTCTCACTTTGTCACCCTCAGTAGAGTGCAACGGTGTCATAGCTCACAGCAACCTCAAGCTCTTGGGCTCAAGCAATTCTCTTGCCTCAGGCTCCCAAGTAGCTGTGACTACAGGTGCCTGTCACAACACCCAGCTGTTTTTAGAGACAGGGTCTCGCTCTTGCTCAGGCTGGTCTCAAACCCGTGAGCACAGGCAGTCTACCCACCATGGCCTCCCAGAGTGCTAAGATTACAGGCATGAGCTACCTGGTCCTGCTTTTGTGCCTATACTCTTAAGCTACTTGGAGGCTGAGGTGGGAGGATCACTTGAGCCTAGGAATTTGAGGTTGCATTGAGCTATGATCAGGCCACTACACTCCAGCATGGGTGACAAAGTGAGACACTCTCTTAAAAAAAAAAAAAAAAAAAAAAAAGAATAGCAAGAAATGGTTTTTCTAAAGAGGGTTTCAGAATACTCTGAATTATACTATGAAAAAGCATACAAAAATTAATATTCCAATCTAACTTTGTTGTAAAAGAATAAGGCTGTAGACTAGAGTATGAAATTACTTACCAAATTTCTGAAGATTTGCAAAAGTATTTTAATCTTTAAAGATAGAATATTATTAAGCAAGCTTTCCTTTTATCTCAGTTAAAATTATCTAAACCTATTTTAAGACACTGTTGTCTTTGACACACAACCTTTCCTTAAGTCTTTTCTCAGTTTGATAACCTTTTCTCTTTACTACATACAAGCAAATGAGAATTGATCAAGTAAGAGGGCAAAAGTAACAGAAGCTATTCTGTAATAGCTTCCTACAGAAACAGAGGTAGCTATATATATATATATATATATATATATATATATATATATATATATATTTCAGAATCAGTTCAACTCAAAGTTCATTTTGTGTAAATTTGTGTAAGTGTTGTTTGAGTCAACACATAGTAATTTTTTTTAAGATTTAATAAAACTAAAAGTTTCCTCAGGTACAATTAAGATGTAAAATCGGTGGCAGTTATTAGATTAGCTATTAAAAAAAAAGTTTCTTTATTATTAAGTCTCCTTCCTATTTTCCCCACAAGTACACTATTTTCCCCACGATGATCACCATTATAATGACCTATGTCTATTTTTATTATTTATGTGCGATTTGCCCCCAGATGTTTATCATGCTGCTAAGTATGTTAAGTAGTTATGTAATCTGAGGATTCCTAACATTGTTCTAAAATAAATAGCTGGATTTCTAAGATTAGTTTCAGTTCTCAGTTTAATCACAGATATGCTTGTAACTCAGGTTAGTATGGTTTAATAGGCCTATTTAACAAAAACAAAAGGTAGAAAATAAACTGCTTTTTTTTCTTTAACTCAGTCTAAAAATATATTTATGTAAACACCTGGTACCATTTGAAATATAAGTCATTTTTTATTTTCCTTCATTTCATGGACTAATAGACCTTCAAGTTGGAAGGTATCGTAGCCAAGACTATTCCAGTCTCTTACTTAATATAGTAATTCTTAGTAATAGCTGCAGCTGATAACCATCCTCTCACTGCTTAAACATTTCTAGCATGGCTAATTGTCTTATTAGGGCAAACTTATTGTTACACAGCTGTAATCCTCAGAAAATAGAGTCAAAAATTTGGAATTCATACCATTCATCCTTTCTCTCTTTTGATTGATCTTTTCTTTTATTGGCGCCCCCCCTGTGGTCCCGGCTGGTTAACGGCTGGTGGGGTGGGGCGTTGTAGGGGGGTGGCGGGG
>CAUYPK010170462.1:0-11419 GCA_963574355.1 Loris lydekkerianus
TCCCCAACAATAAACAATAAAGAAATGAAAAAATAAATAAATAAAATAAAGAATAAAATAGATAAATTTCAAAATTATAATATTAAGCAAATTGGGAAAGTTGCAAATGGCTATCTTCAGTATATTTGTTAACATAAATAAAAACTTAAAACATACAAAACAACATTATATATCACTTATGGATGACAAATATTTGGAAAAAGTATAAACACATGCAAAGGAATTAGACACACTGACCTGAAAGTTATACACACCAACAATTAGGAGGGAAAAGTATAAGGAGTGCTTTGTTTCTTTCAACAGAGATATTTGAAGTAAATGGGCAAAATGTCAGCATCCAGAGGGTAGGGATATGTTTTTCTGATATATTACCTTTTGGGGCATTTTTTCCCTATGTTTGAAATACTTCCTAATTTTAACAAATGGTAACAATTGGGTAGATAAAAAGATTGGAAGAGAACCAGAGTTGACACAGGCAGAATGACTACATGTAGCTACATGCTACAATTTATAACATGTTTAAATAATTTAAGTACTTGTTTATATCATTTACATTATGTAAAGTATATTAATTTTTGGAAAGCCAAACAAAATTCTCTTAAATATGATGCAAGATGTATTATAAGCATATTTCTCCAACTTACTTGCTCAACCTCTCTGTTGAGGGCATCTACTTTTTCTTTTAATCTGTTACCCTCTGCCTCAGCAGTGATAAGTTCCAATTTGAGGGTATTGTTTTCTGCCTCTACTTGACGGGCCTTATTTTCCCAGTTTTCAGCATCTTCATTGGCTTTTCGGAGCTGATCCATCATCTGCCGGTTCTCAGATTCCTGAGAAGCAAATCTTAGCTATTACTTTAAAATGTTTAGAATGTTCAATATATGAAACAAATTAAACATTACTTTCCAGGTCACTGGGAATTCACTTGTCATAAGGAGCATTTGTTATATAACCTTGAAGAAACCTAACTATATTTTTATAGTTTAGAAAACTGGTCATCCTGTAACTAACAAAAGGGAGTGAGATCAGGATCTGCCCTGGCTCCTGAGTCACAATCATCCCACTTGTAAACTTAAGTAAATTACTCTTACCTTCAAGACCAGGATGAATATGTTCCTTTATTTCCTTTTGTTCAAACAAATCCTCCTTTCCCCATAAGTCTGTTACAGATTACTTGCTGGTCTGGTTTCTAAGCCTCTGACCTTTTGTATCTGTGTATTCCCTTGTTCCTGACCAACTCACTGGGTTGTACTGACTATAAAGCTTCTCAGGTCTGGCATATCTTAAGGGTCAACTTCTGATAATTCTCTTGGTTTGGCATATTTCCTGTTGGGTTCGTGCCTTTCATTCAGTCCCAGTCTTAATTTTCGTAATCATGAGCTGTTCTATGATTCACCTATGCCTACCAGTCTAGTAACTTACCTGAAAATTCTCAGAAAATCAAAATATCAAACTTATCATGAGAAGATTGAGTGGTGTAGGATCTTATTTCTAGAGAAGAAAAAATTAGCTCCACAAATAATATATTGTTTTATAATTATTAGACTCGTTTAAGAAAACATTTTATTATTATGGCTTGGCAACCTAGTTCAAAAAATGAGTTATAATCTCAGTTATTAATCTTTAAGTTGCACTATATCTCTTTACTTCCTATTCACTAATAAATAGGGCACTTCCCTATCAGAAAGACCAAATGACAAATAATAATGTCTCTCCCTATAAGCCTTTCACAAATCAGACTCCTGTTCTCACAATTAAGACTGTTTGAAATTCAGCTAATAGCGCCACCGTGTGGCCTCTAATGTGAAAAATCTTTGCTAACTGTAATAAGTTAAGGCAAAGCACTTTATTGCCTTTGGAGATTCATATATTCCAAATGTGCCAGTATTTTTGTACTAAAAATAATAGTTTTTTACAGAGTATGTACTTGGGAGGTACATGGTATGATATACATAAGCTAAGTTTTACCTACATCAATCTTTATCCTCTTTAACTTTCTACTTAAGCCCTGTTTTTCACTTAAAATTGCCTTACACCTTTATGTTGTTGGGTGTGAATGTACTACCCCCCCATAACAGCTGGTATTTCTCAAATATAGGAACCATTTCTAAATATTAAATTTAATTTTGTGACTAAGTAATACATGATTCAACATGAAAAAGGATTGCCATAGAAAGTCTTCCAACCCAGGTGGCACCTGTGGCTCTATGGGTAGTGCACTGGCCACATACACCCAGGCTGGAGGGTTTGAACCCAGCCTGGGCCAGCTAAACAATGGCAACTGCAACAAAAAAATATCCAGGCGTTGTGGCAGGTACCTGCAGTCTCAGCTACTTGGGAGGCTGAGGCAAGAGCATTGCTTAAGCCCAAGAGTTTGAGGTTACTGTGAGGTATGACACCATCATACTCTTCTGAGGGTGATATGGTGAGACTTTGTCTCAAGATAATAATAATAATAATAATAATAATAATAATAATAATAAGTCTTCCAAACCCTTCAGTGGACCTCTCCCTTGGCAACCAGAAACCATATTTTACCTTGTTTTGTAAACCTCCGCATAGAGGCCAGAGCAATGTGGGGCCTGAGACAGGCAACATTATAAAGAAAGTGAAACTGTTCTTTGATATTCTCCATTCTCTGCTTTGGGTATCTCTTTGCTTCTATGTGGTGCCTCCCCATCCTACACCCACAGGACTCACTGCTACACTCCACCTGTTTCAGCTGGAATCCTTTGCATTTCCTGCCTGAATTATGAACACAAACTCTCCTAATTGCTCTCCTCCTTTCTGATTTTGTTACTTTTCTGATTTATTCTTCCTGACATCTCCAGATTAATCTTCCTAAAAAGCCATTATCAAATAACTTCCAGCTTTAGTTCTAACAAAAGCATCCTGAAAATAGGATTCAAAGACAGTCCTTATCACCCACCTGTGCATTCTACACTATGTTTTTCCCTTACACCTTTGCTCATGCTGTTCCTCCTGCCTGGGGAACCATCCAGCACTCTGTGCAACAAATGAATGAGTAAATAAATGACATGCTCAACACTTCTTAAAGGCCCCATCTCTACTAAAATGGTTTGTCTTCTTGGAGGATGCCTGGATCTATCCAGTGTTGTGAAAGGCAATCTCATAAACAATTTCACACTTTGATGCTAAAACCTGAGAGAAGCTTAAAAGTACAACTCCAAAACCTACAAGTTCTGCCAGAGGTGTAACCTTTTGGCTTCTTTGTACCACACTGGAAGAACAGGAGTTATCTTAGCCACACATTAAATACACAAACACTAATTAAATCTGATGAGCCAAAAAGAAAAAAAAAGTCCATGTATAATTTTCATAATATCTACCACCACATAATCAAAAAACTCTTCACATAATCCACATACAGCTTTCAGGCTATGAGTTGAACACCCCTGCATTCCTAATGATAGAATTTTAGGTCTATGTTATTCACTTAAAACTGCCTGACAGCTGGGCAGTAAGGCAGGAAGAACAAGGGAACAAAACGCTTACCCTTAAATGGTGTCTGGATATTTACTTATTTCTGATCTATTCCAGAAGAGATTCAAATGGCTTATTATAATACTGGGAGATTTAAATACTTTACCTCATTTACTTGAGTGTTCTTCCCAATTACAGATGGGAAACAAAAACTCAAAGGGGTTGAGCAGCCTGTAAAAGTCTTTATCATTAGTAAGAAGAGGAGCCAAATATGTCTGATTTCAAAACTTCTGTCAATTTAGGGTATTACATTGCTGGTATCTTAAAATCAAGAAGTGTATAACCTACCTACTTCGCTTACATAAGGCTGCTGCCTTGCTGCCTAAAAGCAAGTATTGCAATTTAGGAGTCTTTAGATTCTCTCCTCTTTCAATGCCCTTAACAGTCTTAGGCACACTATGAATACATGTTCAAGACTGATATTAAATGATATGTTAAATAAAATAAACAGTTTGGTGGAAAAATGAGTGGTATATAGGTAACACCATACCTATTAAAATAATCCATTTGCACTATTTTAGCCCAGGTAATGGACATATCTAACATCCTTGGTCAAGCTGCCTGTTTATTCCTGGGTTACTACACATGCACCCAAATGTATTTGGAATCCTCTGATGTCACACACATGTACTTGGTCAAACTTTGGTTGCCAGCAGAGAAGTACAGAGGACAGCCATTTGCATGATGGTCCTAAGAAACAAATGGCCTCATAACAGGGTTGTCGATTCTGATCTGCTACACAATCAGGTGGACCCTCTTTTGCCAGAGGTTTGTAATTGAAAACTCCACCATTAAAAATATAAGTGAGGCCAACTTGATTTTGGCCCTTTGTCAGAAAAGGAAGATTATTTTGATCTGGAGTGGCAAGTAGCAAACTAAAAGGGGCAAGTTCTTGAGCCATCTTTCTGAACATTGGGGACATTCTAAATGTATAGTTAATCCACCAATATCAAAACTAAAATATGCTATATATCAAAGAAAGACTTCATTCACCTGTCCCTATGAGTGTAATCAATTACTAAATTAATGCTAGTGAAAACTCTAGATATTATGACCAAAAGGAAAAAAATATACATACTTCAGACTTTAATATATTCTTCAGTTTGTTAACTTCCAAATTAGTATCTTGGACTTTCTGTTTTATGTCATTAAGTTCATTATGAGTGTCATTCAATTTTTTGGACAGTGCCTATGAAAACAAGATAGGTAGATCTGATTACAAAACCCCCAAAATCCTGTATATCAAAAACATAATAAATTAATTTGTAAATACGTGCAACAAATAAAATTAATATACCTAATGTATAAAACTCATACAAAAATAGTGAGAAGGAGAGGAGGAAGCAAGATGGTGGCCAAGTAACAGCTTCTTTGCTACCAGGTGTGGTGAGATTAGGGAGAGAAGACTGCAGGCATCTCTGGCTTGTGGGCTCTGCCCAGAAACATCTCTCTGTGGACACAGGGAGACAGTGAGAGACTTCTGAACCCCAGGAGAAGAAAAGCAATGGAGAACTAGCAAGTGGTTGCGTGCGTTTGTTCTGTCTGAGGCTGTGGCTGCCACAGATGTAATCACTACAGCAGCGAGACTGCAAACAGAAAGGCCTTCCCTGTGGGCAGTTCGGTTTTGCTTTTTTAGATTTGGGGCTTGTGGAACTATCTTGGGAGAACTTGGGCTAGAATTTGGATGACTTTAAGTGTTGTCTAGGGTCCCGGTCTGAGCTAGAACAGAGCTACTATTATTCAGCTATGGGCCTCGCTGCCAGCCATTGTGGGAGAACTGACCCTGCAGGCTCTGCCCTCTGGGTTGCAGAGGGAGACTCGGGTTGGGAGACCTAGGGCAAGTAATCTAGTGACTGAGCAGGGCTAAAGGCCTCTGGGGAAGAGTGAAGATTTCAGTGTTTGGCAGTAGCAGGGCCACCTGGAAGCCTCTGCCCTCGGTGGCATGGAGTGAGACTGGTTTTGGCACACAGGATTACTGGGCAGCCACTTCAGGAGAGATCCCAGTGACAAGTGCTTTCCTGGGAAAGCTTCTGCTTAGCCAAGGTTATCAGTTTAAAGTGTCTTTTAAGTGGGCTGAGGAGAGATTTAGGCTCTCCACCCTGCGGGGTTTGAAAAATCAGCAGAAGCCTCTAGTCTCCATCTCATACAGCTGTATCAGCACTGTGATTAACATCTCACATCCCAGAAGATTATCTGTTTTCCAAACAATATTCAGCAAGATATATATACTGCTTTGTTTTTGTTTTTGTTTTTTTATTTTTTATTTATGTCAACATTTTTCCTCTAGATTTTTCTTTTTTCTTTCTTCATGTTTCTAGTGTAAATATAATTTTCCATTGTTGCCTTTTTTAATAATGAGAACTTCATTTTTGCTAATGTTTCTGTCCCTATTATTTGGATTTTCCTCCGATTTTATCCTGTAAGGTTTTCTGTTAGTTTGTTTTCGTTTTATTTATAGTTTTTATCTTTCCTCTCTATTTGATGGAGGTGGAGTACTGAATGTGAATAGTCTGAAAAAGAGCTGCTGACCTCAAGGGAACCACCCAACCCAGCCCAACCCAGCACCCCAGAGGTTGGGGGTTTTTAAGGTTGGGTCAAAGTACCCTACTGTACACCTTTATTACTCCCGTTTCCCTCTTTCTGTGCCTCTCTTCTTTATGTCAATATTCCCTTTCCCACCCCCTCTCCTTTCTCTTTTTCTTTTTTTAAAATCTTTTTTCCCTTCTTGCTCCTGAATCTTCTCATTGGTACAGGACCAAAAGGACTCAGTGAAGCCTTAGGCCAGAGGCACAGTAACTTAAAGATCAAGAGGAAGTGAAAGAAAAATTAGGGCAAGGAAATAGATAAAAGAAAACACATGTGAGGAAGAACCATCAGAAAAATCCTGGCAATGTGAAAAACCAGTCCACAGAAACTTCCACAAGAAACCATGAGGTAGCTACTGTAGAGGATTCCACCTATAAAGAAATGTTAGAAATGACAGAAGGGGAATTTAAAATACAGATGATGAAAACAATGAAGAAAATTGCTGAGAAAGTGGAAAATAACCAAAAGGAAATCCAGAAACAGAATCAAGTAAGTCATGAATGATATGAAGAATATACGAATATAACATAGCTGAAGAAACTGAAGCAGTCAAATAGGGAACTTAAAGATGCCATAGAAAGTATCAATAACAGATTAGACCACGAAGAAGAAAGAATCACAGAGGTAGAGGGCAAAGCTCTTGAGATAACTCAGATAGTTAAAGAGGCAGAAAAAGAGAGAGAGTAAACAGACCATTCACTAACAGAATTATGGGACTTTAGGAAGTATTCAGCCATACAAGTTATACGTATCCCGAAAGGGAAGAAGAATATCCCAGAGGAATGGAAGCCATACTAGAGAATGTTATAAATAAAAATTTCCCAAATATCACCAAAGATTTTGACACACTCCTTTCAGAGGGACCACAGGTCACCTCAACTCAAACAGAACTTCTCCAAGACACATTGTGATGAATCTGCCCAAAGTCAAGACAAAAGAAAAGATGTTACAAGCTTCCAGGAGTAAGCAACAATTGACATAATGGGGAAAACCCATCAAGGTGACTGCAGATTTCTCTAATGAAACTTTTCAAGCCATAAGACAATGGTCATCTACCTCTACCTAAAAAAAAAACATTTCTAGCCCAGAATTCTACATCCTGCTAAGCTAAGCTTTAAAATGGATGGAGAAATAAAATCTTTTACTGATATGCAAACATTGAGGAAATTTGCCACAACAAACTAGCTCGACAGGAAATACTTCAACCTGTTTGACACACTGACCAGCACAATGGACCACCAGCAACCACCCAGAAATTAAAGAACAAAACACAGATTCCACAATGATGCAAAAGATAAAACTAAGCACTAGACTTTCACAAAATAAGATGAATAGAATCCTTCCACACTTATCAATTATCTCAATAAATGTGAATACCTTGAATTCCCCACTGAAGAAATTGGTGGAATGGATTAAAAAACACAAGCCATCCATTTGTTGTCTGCGGAAATATGCCTAACCTCAAAAGACAAATTAAAACTCACAGTTAAAAGTTGGGAGACAATTTTTCAGACAAACAGAATTCAGAAGAAAAGAGGGATTACAATCTTATTTTCAGATACAAGTAGATTTAAAGCAACTAACATCAAAAAGACAAAGATAATCACTTTATATTGATCAAGGTAAAAATACAACAAGAAGACATTTCAATTCTAAATATTTATGCACCCAACTTAAATGCTCCAATATTCTTGAAACAGACCTTCCTTAGTCTGAACAATATGATAATCTATAACACCATAATAACAGGGGACTTTAACACTTCTCTTACAGAGCCAGACATATCCTCTAACAGAAATTAAAAAAAAGATATAAGGAACTTAAATGACACCCTAGAACAACTGTGCTTGATACACAGTTATCAAGTGTATATAGAACACTTCCTCCCAAAGCTAAAGAATTTACATTCTTCTCATCGACCCATGGAACATTCTCAAAAAATTGATCGTATCCTAGGACAAAACAAACCTCAACAGAATCAAAAGAATTGAAATGTTATCTTGTGTCTTCTCAGACCACAAGGGATTAAAGATGGAACTCAACTCTAACAAAAACATTCAACCCCACACAAAGGCATGAAAATTAAACAACCTTATGCTTAATGACAATTGGGTAAAGGACGAAATAAAAGAGAAAATCGTTAACTTCCTTGAGCATAACAACAATGAAGACACAAACTACCAAAACCTAGGGGATACAGTAAAAGCTATCCTGAGAGGAAAATTTATTGACTCACATGCCTACATCTAAAAAACAGAAAAAGAACACATCAACAAACTCACAAGGCATCTTATGGAATTGGAAAAAGAAGAACAATCTAAGCCTAAACCCAGCAGAAGAAAAGAAGTATCCAAAACTAAATCAGAGATTAATGAAATTGAAAACAAAAGAATCATTCAGAAAATTAATGAAACAAGGAGTTGGGTTTTTTTTTTTGCTTTTTTTTTTTGAAAAAATAAATAAATAAAATAGATAAACTTTTGGCCAGACTAACCAGAAATAGAAAACTAAAATCTCTAGTAACCTCAATCAGAAATGATAAAGGGGAAATAAAAACAGATTCCACAGAGATACAAGAGATTATCTCTGAATATTACAAGACACTATATGCCCATAAAGTTGACAATGTGAAAGAAATGGATTAATATTTGGAATTATATCCTCTACCTAGACTTAGCCAGGAAGAAATAGATCTTCTGAACAAACCAATTTCAAGCACTGAGATCAAATAAATATTTTAAAAATCTCCCCCCCCCAAAAAAAATGCCCTGGTATGGATAGCTTCACACCAGAATTCTATCAAACCTTCAAAGAAGAGCTTATTCCCATACTACAGAAATTATTCCAAAAAACTGAGGAGGAAGAAATCTATCCCAAAATGTTCTGTGAAGCAAAGATCATCCTGATACCAAAACCAGGAAAAGACCCAACTAAAAAGGAGAACTTCAGACCAATTTCACTAATGAATATAGATGCAAAAATTCTGAACAAAATCCTAGCCAATAGAACACAGTTTCTCATCAAAAACATCTAATTAGAACAATGAATAGTATAGACATAGTTGGCACATTTCTTTTATTTTATTTTCTTTTCTTTCTTCTTCTTTTTTTTTTTTTTTTTTTTTTTTGTTGTTGTTGTTATTGTTGTTGCAGTTTTTGGCCAGGCTAGGTTTGAACCCACCACCTCCAGTATATGGGGCTGGCACCCTACTCCTTTGAGCCACAGATACCACCCAGTGGCACACTTCTTAAACTGATCAAAGATATATATGACAAATCCACAGCTAATATTTTACTGAATGAAGTAAAACTGAAAGTTTTTCCACTTAGAACTGGAACCAGACAAGGTTATCCTCCACCGCCACTACATTTAACATAGTGCTGAAAGTTTTAGCCAATAGGCAAGACAAGGAAATAAAGGGCATCCAAATGGGAATAGAGGAGGTCAAACTTTCCCTTTTTGCTGACGATGTGATCTTATACTTAGAGAAACCCAAAGACTCAACCACAAGACTCCTGGAAGTCGTCAAAAAACATAGCAATGTCTCAGGATATAAAATCAATGTCCACAATTCAGTAGCCTTTGTAAATGCCAATAACAGCCGAGATGAGAGGCTAATTGATTGCCCTTAACCATGGCTTTGAAGAAAATGAAATACCTAAGAATATACCTAACAAAAGAGGTGAAGGACCTCTATAAAGAAAATTATGAAAGCTAAGAAAAGAAATAGCAGAGGACATTAACCAATGGAAGAACATAACCATGCTCGTGGCTGGGAAGAATCAACATTATTAAAATATCTATACTTCCCAGCTCAGTGCCTGGAGCACAGTAGTTAAGGCACCAGCCACATGCACCAAGGCTGGTGGGTTTGAACCCAGCCCGGACCAGCTAAACAACAATGACAACTGCAACAAAAAAACAGCTGGGCATTGTGGTGGGTATCTGTGGTCTCAGCTACTTGGAAGGCCGAGGCAAGATAATCACTTAAGCCCAAGAGTTTGAGGTTGCTGTGAGCTGTGATGCCATAGCACTTAACCAAGGGCAACATAGTGAGACTCTGTCTCAAAAAAAAAAAAAAAAAAAATCTCTATACATCCCAAAGCAATTTACAGATTCAATGCCACCCTTATTAAAATACCAACATTGTACTTTCAAGACTTGGAAAAAATCACTTTCTGTTTTGTATGGACCTAGAAAAAAAACTATCTAGCTAAGGCAGTTCTTAGTAATAAAAACAAAGCCGGAGCATCAGCCTACCAGACTTTAGGTTGTACTACAAGGCCATAGTGGTCAAAACAGTATGGTACTGGCACAAAAATAGAGACACAGACATTTGGAATCAAATAGAAAACAAGGAAATGCAACTAACATCTTACAGCCACCTAATCTTCAATAAAACAAACAAGAACATACACTGGGAGAAAAGAATCCCTATTCAATAAATGGTGCTGGGAGAATTGGATATTCACATGCAAAAGACTGAAACTAAACCCATACCTTTCTCCACTCACAAAAATTGACTCAACATGAATAAATGGCCTAAATTTAAGGTGTGAAATGATAAAAAAAAATCCTCAAAGAAAGTATAGGAAAAACACTGGAAGATATCAAACTGCGGAAAGACTTTATGAAGAAGACTTCCATGGCAATTTCAACAACAACAAAAATAAACAAAAGATACTTAATTAAACTGAAAAGTTTCTGTACAGCTAAGAAGACAACAATCAAAGCAAACAGACAACCTACACAATGAAAAAATATATTTGCATATTTTGAATCAGACAAAAGCTTGATAACTAGAATCAATAGAGAAAACAAATTAATACACATGAAAAAAGCCAACAATCTCATGTATCAATGGGCAAGAGACATGAATAGAACCTTCTCTTAAGAAGACAAATGAATGGCTAGCAAACATATAAAAAATTACTCATCATCCCTAATCATCAAAGAAATGCAAATCAAAACCACCCTGAGATATCATGTAATCACCAAGAATGGCGGACATCACAAAATCTCGAAACTGCACATACTAACGTGGATATGTAGAGAAAGGAACATTTTTATACTGCTGGTGGGACTGCAAACTAATACAACCATTTTGGAAAAAAGTATGGAGAACCCTCAAAGAACTCAAGCTAGACCTCCCATTTGATCCTGCAATCCCATTACTGGGCATCTACCCAGAACAGGGGTGGCGAACAAGTTCGACTACGCGCTCGGAGATCGCTCCTCAGAGGTCCCTCCTCAGAAGCAGCATAACAAAATCCAAACTTGGCAAAGAGGCACAGTATACAAAATAATGATAAGAGGCAAAGAGCCGAAA
>CAUYPK010170464.1:0-13530 GCA_963574355.1 Loris lydekkerianus
TAGCAACGACTCAGCAAGGCCCGGCCTGAAACTGCCTCTACCTAGATACAGCCAATGTGGTACCATGCCACTGGCCCGACCCTGTCACTCACCTCTTCCCCCGCCTTCTTTCCCTTCCCCTTCTCCACAATAAAAAAAAAATAAATAAAACTCCAAAAAACAAAAAACAAAAAACAAAAAAAAAAAAAAAAAAAAAAAACTTCTGATTGCCCAGTGATATGGCAGCTTTAGCAACATTTCAGTGCAGTGCATTACTCACATGTCTATGGTGATGGTGGTGCAAGCAAACCTACTGTGCTACCAGTTACATAAAACATAGCACATATAATTATGAACAGTATATAATATTTCATAATGATAATAAAAACTACATTACTTATTTTGTATGTACTATACAATATTTATTATCTTTGTTTTTGGTCTGTACTCCTACTTATTAAAAAAAGTTATTTGTAAAACAGTCTCAGACAGGTACTTTAGGAGGCATTTCATAGGAGGTAACAAGCAGCTCTATACATAGTACTGTCCTTAATACCTTCCAGTGGAACAGAATGTGAATGTGGAAGACAGTGATATTGATTATTCTGACCCTCTGTAGGACTAGGCTAATGTGCGTTTGTACTTCAGTTTTTAACAAAACTGTTTAAAAAAAAAAAAAGACAAAATAAAAATAGAATGATAGCAAAAAGCTTAGAGAATAATGCTATGCAGAAAAAATATTTTTGTATATCTATACAATCTGTTTGTGTTGTAAGTGCTATTACAAGTGACAAAAACTTTTTAGAATGTTTATTAAGTAAAAAAGTTATAGTAAGCTAGGGTAAATTTGTTATTGAAGAAAGAATTTATAATTTTGTGTAGCCTGAACATACAGTGTTTATAAAGTCTACAGTAATCATTAGGCCTCTCCGCTCACTGACTCATAGTAAAGCAATTCTCATTCCTATAAGCTTGATTCATGGCAAGGGCCAGGTCATGGTGTACGACCTTAAATCTTTCATGCTGTATTTTTAATGTCCCTTTTCTCTGTTTAGATGTGTTTACATAATTACCATTGTGATACAATCGTCTGCAGTATTCAGTACAGTCACATGCTGTTCAGGTTTATAATCTAAGAGCTATAAATACCATATAGCCTAGGTGTGTAGCAAGATACCACACTAGGTTGTATAAATATAATTTATGATATTTGCAGAAGGAAGAAATCACCTAATGACACGTGTCAACAAGTCTTCCCGCTGTTAAGCAACACATGGTGCAATTGGAAGAGCAGGGTTTGAACTTAGATCCACCTTGTTACAAAGCTTATGGATTTTTCAAATTAACTGGTTGTACCTTTCTATTTGTCAAAAATGCTTTAATAATATTTTATTAGATAGCTCTTGTAATTTCTAGCGTTATTTTCTTCTCAGAGAAAAATAACAATAGCAACAACACACAAACACATCTATGGGATTGCTAATAGTCAATATATAAGGCAGATTATTATTTTGGGGGTGCCTTAGTATGGGAACTCCTATCTGAAAAAAATATGGCCCAATTACTGGTTTCTAAAATGGACAGAATTAATTCTTATGACTGTAAGTAAAAGTAAATGGAATCAAAATGAAAGTAACAGAATGATGTTTAGATTTTCCATGAAGTAATTTTTGATAAGGACAGAAGAGATGTGATATTTTGACTTACCTTTCTGGGGTACACTCCATCAGACCTATTTCCATACAAACAAGTAATTTGAGATTTGCAAAGAATTTCACCAAAAAACTAGCTGAACATAGTATCAACTTATCTAATTTCCTTTATACTTTATTCAATAGGACCCACAGTGGAAAATTACAAGACTTTGAGTAAGTAAGCAAAAGGTCACTTTTTAAGTGGTAGCCAATTCTCATACTGTTAACTTGCCACCAACAATTTATCTCTGAAAATTTAAGAATTAATAGGGAGAAAAGACATTTTTTATGGTAACACCACTGACATATTTTCCATCTACCACTGCAGTAACTATGTTAATAAAAAATAATTACTGTTTTGGAAACTTAAACCACATTGCACCCTGTATGCATCCCAGTCTGAGTGAAGCTTCTTGTTATGGCCTTGATCCAAGGTGCAGGTTTAAGCAGTTCTTACAGGTTCTATAAGGTTTAGTCATATTCCTGCTGAGACTGATTCAGTAAGGCATATACATCTAGTCCAAGTATTGATACACAGGCTGTCAGCAATTAATTCTGCCTAGTTGGGAAATGTGAGAAAGGCCAAACAAAATGGGCTTTTTGGAGATTATAAAGTAGTTAACAAATGAAAATGTACTGATGCAGTGATATCTTCCAAAAATCAAAACCAGAATTTTGTATATGATTTATATTTGTGTAACCCTAAATACTGTTTCTCATGACTTCTTTGAAATTTTGTAGCTATCAAAAATTATCGATGAATTGAATGTTACTTCTTTGAATTATTATTATTATTGTTGCTCAATATTTTGTTGCAGCAATTGTCTGATTTTTTTCAGAATGTATTTATCTCCATTCATTCTGTATGAGTTTTTTTGTTTCTAGTCCTTATCTTAAACATTGATATTGTTATTAAATTTTAAGCCTTTTTGATTTTGTAAAGGCAAAAAGTGGAAACCAAATAAACACATGTATATGTATAGAGAAAACTTTAAAAAATTATTGAATTCTTATAATGCTTCCTGTGAATTTCCTTCAGCATAACTTCCAACATCCTTCTAGTGTATTACATAGACCAGAAAGCTAAAAACTAGATTTCCTAGGTACTCTAATAGATAAAGACCTTGCAGGGAGTTAAATGTTGTCAACTATAAAGGGAAGGCAAAGTAAAGAAAGATCATCATCATGAAATTGTGTTTCTTATTGCTGGCAAACATGTTCCTAAAGAAGTTTAGTTTCTATGAATGGGGATCAAGTGTTCACTTGAAGTAGTGGTGTCCACTGTGTGCTTTGCTTACCATGTCATGAGGCTGAAGTCTTGGTGAGACGGTGACCTGCGCTGTGGAATGTGGAAATTCAAGGGGAATAATTTGCTTCTAGGTTTATTTCAGGTGTTGACAGAATTAAGTTCTGGGTGGTTGTACATCTGAAATTTCCTTGAGTGATGTCAGCCAGAGATTGTTTGTAGCTTTTGGAAGCTATCCACATGCTATGGCTAGTGTTTTCCTCCACTCTTAAGCTACCTGTAACATGTTGAACCCTAATCATATTTTTTTTTCCAAGACAAGCATAAAACAAAGTTTAATGCGGAACAGAAAAGATAGGTTTATAGAACAAGAGAAAGATATGAGCCTTGCAAAGCAAGATACATTCACCATAAACAATGAACACGCAGGACTCTGTTGTAGTTTTAAGAAAAGGCCCCTGATCATTTTTTAACCTCTCTGACTCCTTTATCTGGTTTTAAGGGTTCATGTGATTACATTAGACTTACTAATATAATCTATTATTGTCTCCCTATATAGGGTCTAGTGGCTACCCACTGAACTACATAAGCAATTCCTTCATACTCTGTATTGTAACATGTTTACAGTGTGAATAGTAAGTAGCCAATGAACTTGAATCTAAATTCTACTTACCACGTCATCACTCCCAAATTATCCTTCTCCTATTCTTGTTACTGTTCTTACTCATTCCATCAGGTAGATTTTCCAGCACAATATTGGATAGTAAACATTTTGTCTTATTTTTACTGTTAGCCTTCTGATTTTGTTTAATACACTATCACTTATGAAAATAATTTTAATAAATATTTGTGTTCATTTTACCAAAATCCAGATTTATAAACTTAGAAAGTATTGAAATTATAGTAGACATTTTACTATTATTATTATTGCTATTATAGCCTCCTACCTGTCACAGTTATAATAATAGTAGTGATAATGAGATGATGATTATGATGATGAAAATAATATAAGAGTAAACATTTATTAAGGTGATGAAAGTGGTATTTGAAGCTTCTAGCACAATGTCTGGCATATAGTAGGCATTCAGTTTTCAAGTGGGCATGGGTATCTTTTAATTATCTTCAGTATATAATCATAATAGTTATTAATATTGCTTGAAAAGTTAAGCAATTATTTTTGGAATAATCAATTAATTTAGACATTCTGCCTAATATGTTATACTTTTTGTGTAATAAGTCTTCAGTTTTCCTATGACAGTTATACAGTTTTATGTATAATTTGAGGTTTTTATACACCCTAATCACATTGCATTTGGTGTCAAAAGTATTTATAATTAGGTAAGAATACATTTGAAAATATTCTGATTAAAGACCTCCTCTAGATCAGAAATGGCCTTTTAGTGATCAGCAAGTAAGACTTTTTCTTTCTAAACAATCAACAACACTGATGACCTTGTTGTAGAATAAGAAGAGAACTATCAAGTACAGCCTTGATGTTCCTTAAACAATATTTCTTTTAAGTAATTTGTTTCGTTAAAAAGGCAAAGCTCTAATAAAACTCTATAATTAAAAGAAGAATTGATTCGCTATTAATTTTCTCAGTCTTTGCATAATGTCCTTTTTATGTACTTGTAGGCAGGCATGTAGCATTTTTATCTCTTCCTAAAACCAAGGAAATTAACAGTTTGGTGTGCTACATGACCTGGAATTAATTTGTATATCATCAAACAATTATTACCCGGTAACTTTCAGTAAAGTGAGTAATTGTTTATTTTCCTGCCTACTTGGTAATTATAGTGTTAGGAAGACTTCTAAAAAACAGTGTTTTCTCTATTCTTTATAATCTGAAGAAAAATAATTTTTAAAGGAAATTAATCACTGGATCTATGTTGTCAAAGTATGGTTAGATGATTTTTCTGGTCAAAGATCATTGACCCAATAAACAGGAGTCATTATGTTCACTGTAGTCTTTTAGATGCCAGACTTGTGTAATAATAGCTCATTCAGCCCTAAGCAAAGAAACAAATAGTCAGTTTTCTGGAAAAGATCAGAAGCATAATGGGTTGAAGCAAAGGCTTCCAGTGAGCATTTCAAAAATAATATGCAGTCCTTCAAATTGGAGAGGAATTTTTGACTCACCTTCCTTCGCACTGCTGATTTCCCCTTTGCACCTTCTCATTCTCATCTCCTTCATAGGTCAAACAGCACCAATTTCTGAAGCCAACAACTGAAGTAAACATTTGGCATTGTGTTATAAATAGACTATTTAGCTCCTAGGGTCATTTATTCATGACTGTGGCCCGAGCTAAGAATATATCCCCAGTTATCTTGAAAAGGCATAATGAATACAGAAAACATATGGTGAGATGGGGTTTATACATTATTCTGATTGCTGTCAAAAGAATATTTAAAGCATCTTCTGTTTAAAGATCAGCCCAAGCTTCTCTAATTTGGGGTAGCCTACAGATTCCTTGACATGTAAAATAGGTTCACATTAACTCACAATAGTATCCTATTTTGCTTATTTCCCATTTTGCTTTTGCTTTTGCTATTACTCACCAAACTATGAGGCCACTTTTTCCTTTCCATTACCTTTTGACTATTACAGAAATTTTCTAGGACATGTTTGTTGTTTTTCCTTCTGATCTTTATCCTATATTCACTAGCTTATTTTGAGATTTTCCCAGTTGGAGCATTATTGTCAGGATTTCAGATTGCTTCTAGAATAGTTCTGGTTCTTGCTGCTCTATAATATTCCACAGTAGTGCCTTTGACAATTAAAAAATGCCAACTACAATATGAAGTCAATAAAATTTCATTAAAAAGCAACAAATATTTTACTTGGAACTGGGGATAAAATAGTTCAAAAGATATATAGACGTGATCCCTGTCCTCAAGAGATTAACAAAAATATTGCCATGTGGGAAGTTCAAATAAAAGTTGCATGTATTTATGGTGTACAACATAATGTTTATACACACACACACACACACACACACACACACATTGTGGAATGGTTAAATTAAGCCATTTAATAAATATGCATTATTTCACTTACATATAGTTTCATGGTGAAAATATTTAAAATATGCTATATTCCCAATGTTCTAGTGAACAATGTATTCTTAGAAAATACAGTCACCATGATGTACAACAATTATCTTATAAATCAATATTGTTTATCTTCTGTTCTTGTCAATAGTAAAGCAGAATATGTATCTTATTACTTCACTTGTGCTGTATGAAGGCAGCTGAATTCAAACCATCTTTTCAGATTGTAGGTTAATCACAAATACCTAAGAGCTATACCCTTTAATTTTCTTTTTCAATCTTCTCTTTTAAGATCTTTGGTGTAAATATTACTATTCTCTGTTTGATCTGAAATATTCATTCCATGAGGACAAGAGGGAGAAATTATTTTTAGACATGATAATGAAAGTTAGGTGACAAAGTTAGCATACAATTTTCAAAGATAGCATACAATTTGGGGTAAAAAAAGACATTGATACAGCTTACTTTTATAATGGAAAAAAATTATCTCTGATTAAAATTTCATAAAGATTCCTGGGCTCCAGAACATCATAGGTCAGTGAAGCCAAGAGGACTATGGCATTTCAGCTTTACATCTCTTAAAAATATTAGAAGTATCTCTCTATGATGTAGTAATTTGACATTGTCCCTACCCTACCCTATAAAATATTAAAAAACACATTTTTTTAGTGGCTTAGAAAACGGAGAGTTGTACTACTTGACAGACTAGTCTTAACTTTTTGATGTTACTGAGCATCTTTGCATAACTCTTTTTTTATCATAGGTATAAATAAGAGTGGATAGCAGCAGACAAATTGCAAAGCATAAGATCATGATGTAGCACTCAGGAAGGTAAAATAGGCAAATGTATCATGATATTGATATAGGCATTGGGACACCAAGAGAATTTTTTTTCTAATTTTCTTATCCTACTTCTCATGAAAAATCACTTCATTTCTGCTTCTTAAAAATTAAACATATGTTGTTTATTACTACATTTTCATTGTTAATTTTAAATTTTTACTTTTATTTGACTTGTTGCAGAATGATTAGCTGGTAGTCCAACTAATGGTGATGGAGAAACCTTTAATGATAATCAATGAGGCATTTAAAAAAATAGTTGAGTATCAGTACAAGCAGATAAATTGTATGTATTTAATGTATTCGATTTCAGTGTTAAGAATTTTTGATGTTCACAGTAACTCATTTTTTATTGTTTGGGAGCTCCAGGATTCTGTTGATGCAATCCCATCAGTCTTGCTGAACTTTCATTTTACAAATGTCCTGATCCCTATCTAGAATAAGGTATTGTTTCTGGTGGAAAATGGTACTTAGAGATATTCGAGATACTTCAAGTTCTCATTTCTTTTGGGTTGTAATAGCTTTTAAGAGTTTTCAGTGGATGGATTTACAAAATGCGTAATTTTTATGAAGAAAAGCAAATAATATTTTTACATTTTTTTTTCAATTCAAATTTGAGGTTATTTGGTTTGAATTAACTTCCTAAAACTTACAATTCAAAATATTTTCTCTCATACCCAAATTTTGGTTACTAATAACTAGGACATAATCACTTATTTGCTTTGCTTCTTTTTATTGTGTATACATAATAGTTTCAGGTGAGAATATAAATATCACCTCTAAACTATTATTAATAAATTCATTGAAGATTTTTTTTTTTCTTTTGGATGTGTCCAGATGGTAAGACTCACTATAACCATGGTCATATTCTGTTCATTTTGTTATATTCTTCAAAATTTTAGAATCCTCCTTGGTTTTTAATATCCTCTCTATTAAATATTCATATTTAGTATATACTATTTCAATTTTATAATTTTGGCTAAATATCTAGAATAATCTCCCTCTTTTAAATTTAGATTGCTTAAAATAAAAAAAAAAGTAACCCAAGAATTTTCTTGAATTATATTTAATACAGTATGTTAGAACTTCAAAGGTATATGATCTTAGAAAAGTATTCATTGTCTTTGAGAGCAACGGAGATGTTGTAGGCACTGACAGAGGCAATTCACAGTCACAATAACTGAAAACATGTCTTGCATTTGTTCTGAATTTGCTTTCTCAGTATTCTCTTATGTAGCCCTTGAATCTATTTCTCTTGATAAGGGGCACATTGCAAACATACAATAGCTATGCTGAAGATACTAGTTACCACAGCACGTACTGTCACCATAACCAATAAACAGGAAGTTATGCTGTGGAAAGTCAGCCTTACATGATTCAAACAGATTCAAGAATTCTGTCATGCTCCATCACATCAAAATGGCAGAGGGAGCAACATAGTTGAAATTGAGGCAGTTGAATATAACTGTCTCATTCATAAAGCCTTATTGATGAATGAGACAATACCAATAAATCTTTTCTATGTAGATTACGTAAAACTGTGTTGGAAGCACTGTCTATGCCATGTGTTTTTGTCCCAGAAGATGCCTGGTCTTGAAGAGTCCAAGGACAAGTTGACTTAAATGTTAATAGTTAATTGTCAGATGCTAAGTTAAAAACCCTATTAGAACAATGTTATAAAAGCATCCAGGAGGTTAAAAAAATGACCAAAGTAAAATTGCCAATTATTTGGATGTTGAATTATAAAATCTGGGTCAAGAAAGAGGTTTTTTTAGACTATGTAAAGAAACATTTGTTTCCTTCATGGTATATTACAGAGCAAAACAAAATAACACGAAGCTGTCCTTGCTCAACATTGTCAATGCCGTTCAACACATGGCCAATTTCATTGACCATACTTAAAATTTACCAAATGTTTTCTTTCTCTGAATATTGTATTATAATCCATGTACTAGACAGCTATGACACTTTATAGGGAGAGTTGCCCTGTCAAGATGTTCTATTTCTTTATGTATACACCAACCAAAGGATTCATTGGAGGTTTCTGGAAAAGTTTTGACATATTATCAAATATCTAGAGTGGAAAATAAAACTAGCAAAGATATTCTCCATAAATAATAAATGCTATTCAGATGACACTATCCCTATACTGGGGTCTCCACTTCCAAGTCTCTAAAAAGATGGCAAACACAGGGACAAAAACATTATTCTTAAAAAGAAGCCTAGATTTCAAGCAGATGAAAAAGATGTAAAGTAGTTCTTGAAAGCTCATCTCTTGAGAACAACAATTACTGAATTTGTCCAGTCAGAACATACTGACACAGATGCTACAAGGAGCAGTCAGTCAAACCGCGTCTGCTGGGCGTGGAGTCTGGGTACAGGGATAGTGTCATCTGAATGGCACTTATGATCTGTGGAACATCTTTGCTAAATTTTTTTTCCACTGTAGAGATTTGATAACCAGCCAATAATTTAAAAAATGCATAAATCCTATTATGCACACTTACATGTTACTTGAAAGGTGACACATAATGTTTATTGAATGAATAAAATTTACTACCATACATTTTCCTTTGTCAGTTGTAATTTTTTTCTGCACTTGAAAACAAATTTGTTAATGACTGTTACAGACACACTACATAGCAAATGTAATATACAAACAGTACCCACAACTAAATATGCCACAACTGTTTAACTCTCATTATTTATTGACCAGAGTTTTTAAATATTTTATATCCAATATGAATAGTTAATTACCTATATATGTGGACAAAGAATATATAGAAGGTGACAAAAAATGTATACACTTATTAGAAAAGGAGAATACTGTGTTTAAATTATGGTACTCGTTATATACTGATAACAAAAGATGAATACAAATCACATTTGACTTCTGTAATTACGAGACGTGCTCAAAGTGGTTCTCATCAGCCTACATGTGCTTTGATCATAGCAAACTACTCTTTGGGCAATGCTGACCAAAGCATCAACTTGTATCACTGTGCAGGCATTACAGATTTTTCCTGAATTACCACCTGTGTAGCCCGTTTTCTACAGGACATCACATCCTTTAAGGTCTCCCCTACTCCATTGTTGTTTTCCTTGCACAACATTCTTCAATTTGATATAAACCACTGCAGATTCATCCTATACTATCACAGCTATATATGTCTGCTTCTAGAACTATAGCCTAACTGGGGCTACTCAAATTTCTAGCTCTGCTTTCATAATTTGTGATGAGCATTTACACTTATCCATATAACTTCAAATTAAGTTTACTATTCTCAAATTAGAATTAGCTATATTTTCCCACAAGTCATTTATTTTTATTTATTTGTTTTTTTAAGTCATTTCTTTTTTCTTATATCTTTGCCAATCATCTTAGATTTATTTTTCTTCTTTATATCTCATATAATCATTTGCCAGGTTCTATAGTGATGTTATTCCAAACATATTTTTCATCTTTGTATTCATACATTCAGTATGTAATAAATATTTAGTATGAAGATACTAAATATTCTGGTCATTTTAGTGGTCTAAAAACTTTAGATACCTGCAGACCAAAAACATGGGTCCTTCCATCACATAACTTAGAGCTTAAAAGCAAATGTAGAAAACATACAAATTTAAATAAGCATTAAAATAAATGTAGTAAATCTATGATAAAGAACATACAGGGTGGCTGAGTGTGGTGGCTCATGTCTGTAATCCTGGCACTCTAGGAGGCTGAGGTGGGTGGATTGCCTGAGCTCACGAGTTCAAGACCAGCCTGAGCCACAGTGAGACTCCATCTCTAGAAAATATAGCTGGGAATTGTGCCAGGTGCCTGTAGTCCAAGCTACTTGGGAGGCTGAGGCAAGGGAAGAACTTGGGCCCAAGTGTTTGAAGTTGCTGTGACCTATGATGCCACAGCACTCTACTGAAGGAGACTAAGTGAGACTCTGTCTCAAAAAAACAAACAAACAAACAAAAAACATACAGCATGTTAGGGAAAACAAACCAATATTGCTCACATAGGCTGTGAAAGGGAAGGGCTTTTTCAAGAAAGGAGGAGCTAACTTTTACATTGAGAAATAAAACATTAGTAGGACTTAACCAAGTGAAGAGGAAAATCAAACAATACCCTAGGCATAGGCCAGTGCAGTGGCTCACTCCCATAACCCCAATACTTTGGGAGGCTAAGGAAGGAGGATCACTTGAAGTCAGGATTTTGAGACCAGCCTGAGCATTAGTGAGACCCAATTTTTATTCTCTTGGGAGTGGGACACAATTACAAGAGGGACTTTACCTAACAAATGCAGTCAGTGTAACCTAATTCTTGTATCCTCAATGAAACCCAAACAATAAAAAAAAAAAAGTCAAAGAAATAAAAAGTTGTGGGAAAAAAAAAATAAAAGCACTTATATGGAACATTCTTTTCAAAATGAAAAGTGTGCTTCCCTCAAAAAAAACAACAAAAAAAAAAATATTAGCCAGGTGAGGTTGCGGCTCACCTATTATCACAACTACTTGAGCGACTGAGGCAAAAGAAATTCTTGATCCCAGAAGTTGAGGTTGTAGTGAGCTATGATGATACCACTGCATTTGAGTCTGGGCAACAAAGTGAAATCCTGGCTGAAAAAAAGAAAGAAAAAGAAAATAAAAAGAAAAAGAGAAATTCTAGGGACAGAAAATTTCTCTTCAAATGCGCAGTATCAGATGGAATATTTGTTAAGGGAAAATGGGGTAATTTTTATGATTGGGCTGTAATAGAAAATAGGAACTGTAAAAGTTAAAGCTAGATAAGGAACAGGAAAGAACAGAGGGAAACAAAGGCCAGATAAAAGAAGATTATAATGAGTAGGTTAAGGAATTTGAAGTTTAAGTTAAGGTAGAAACAGGAAGATGATGTATCAACTCTTTATATTTCAATGAATCTTAGTCTCAGCAAAGTGTATCCTTGAACCAGTCAATAAATATTGATTGATAGACAATATTTAGCAGAAGTAAGTTGATAATACTGTTAACATAGAAACAAACCAACAACTGAAAACCCCCAGATTCCAATGAGTTACATGAAAGCCTGGGATCTCAAACTATGGCTTGGGTTAATCAGCTTGTCTTAGCCTGTTTTCTGTTATTTAAAACTGAGTAATTTGGAAAGAAAATAAAGCCTACCTTTTATAGTTAGGGAAGCAGAAACTGCACAATTGAGTGGTTCTTTCAAATGTGAGATGTTTTGTTGGTAAAAACTCTCACAGAATCCCAACATGACACAAGGCATCATATGGTGAAAGGACTGAGGATGTTAGCTCAAGTCTGTCTTCCTATTCTTTGTAAAGCCACCAGCCGCAATTCTAGGACAAGCCATTAATTCATTAGCCCATTAATCAATCTTCCCTCATGACTCAATCACATCTTACCGGCCCCTCCTTAACTGCCATATTGTGGATTAATTTTTAACATAAGTTTTGGAGGGGACACTCAGTCAAATCTCAAAACTCTTGTCTTTCTCATATACAAATGTATCTATTCCATCCCATACCCTTAAAGTTCTAACTTATTCCAGCATTAGCTCAAAGGGCCAAATTCCAAAGTTCCATTTGTAAAATCAAAACAAGTTATTTACTTTCAAAATATACAATGGCAGAGAAGGCATAAGGCAGATATTTCCATTCAAAAAGAGAGAAAATGGCTAAAAGAAAGGCGTAATAGTCCCTAAGCAAGTCTGAATCACAAGAGAACAGATATTAAATCTAAATGTTGAACGATATGATCTTCCTTTGATCCAAGTCCAGAATCCTGTGCACACCAGCATGGGGTCTGGGTCTTCAACACCTTAGGCAGCCCCACCTCCATGGCTTACATGGTCTCAGCCCATGCCTCCACTCTCCCAGGCTGGCCTTGCATGTTGGTATCTGTGCAGTTCTCAGCAGGCCAGCTCCCATGGGTAGACCAGGCATTGACCTGGTGCAAATTTTCTGTAGTGGCTCCACCACTGCAACAACAGGAGGCATAGACGCTGGCTCTGTGTCTTTGAGCAGCGAGGATCTGGTCCTCAGTGCGTGTGTGTGTGTGTGTGTGTGTGTGTGTGTTTGTGTGTGTGGTGTGTGTGTGTTTCCTTTGTGCCTTGTTATTTGAAAACAAAGCCCTAGGACTTTAAAAAATTAACATACCTACTCTTAGTCTTGTGATTGTTTTTTATATCCATTATTATCTATTAATCTTCTCTATTATGCTCTAAACTTTGGAGCATAATAGAGTCTTTGACTGGGCTCACAGCTTCTTCAGTATATCCTTTGAAATCTCGATGGAAGCTATTGTGCTTCCATAGCTCTTATGTTCTGTGGGCCTGCAGAATTAACACCACATGCACATCTTTAAAATTTGCAACTTGTACTTATAGAAGTAGCAAGTCGAGCTAACTTGGGAACACCTGAGTCACAGCTGTGGTCACCGAGGGGGACTGTGCTGGAATGCAGGGAGCAGAGACCTGTGTGGACCTGAGGCAGCACAGTCATTGCTTATTCAATTTTCGGTGTTAATAATATAAAGTTTTAATGAATTAAATAATATATATTATTTTAGATTCTCTTACAAGTTCAAGTAAGGACAAATAACAACAAAATAAATTTCAATGGAACAAACAGAGAAGCTTTAGAAAGATTGAATCAGCCTTGCATTCCTGGAATGAAACCTACTTACTTGATCATGATGTATGACTTTTTTGATGATAAGCTG